>JAECUM010017101.1:0-38487 GCA_016617855.1 Megalonaias nervosa | reverse complement strand
TTCAGAAATATATCAGAAATATATTTATATTAATTCAGAATAAATATTAATTTAGAAATATATCTTTATATTAATATTTATAGTATATTATATTTATTCAGAAATATATTATTTCGGAAATATATATTTATATTAATTCAGAAATATATTTTTATATTTATAAATATTTATTCAGAAATATATTAATTCAGAAATATATTAATTCAAAAATATATTAATTCAGAAATATATATTTATATTAATTCAGAAATATGTTAATTCAGAAATATATTTTTATATTATAAATATTTATTCAGAAAAATATTAATTCGGAAATATATGTTTATATTAGTTCAGAAATACATTTTTATATTTATAAATATTTATTCAGAAATATATTAATTCAGAAATGTATCTTTATGTTAATTCAGAAATATATTAATTCAGAAATATATTAATTCAGAAATATATCTTCTATTAAGTCAGAAATATATTTTTATATTTATAAATATTTATTCAGAAATATATTCAGAAATATATATTTATATTCATTCAGAAATATATTAGTTCAGAAATACATCAGGAATATATCTTTATATTAACTTAGAAATATATTTTATATTTATAAATATTTATACAGAAATATTTTAATTCAGAAATATATTTTTATATTTATAAATATTTATTCAGAAATATATTAATTCAGAAATATATGTTTATATTAATCCAGAAATATATTAATTCAGAAATATATCAGAATATATCTTTATATTAGCACAGAAATATATCTTTATATGTATTCAGAAATATTTAAATTTAGAAATATATTTTTGCATTTATAAATATTTATTCAGAAATATATTAAGTCAGAAATGTATCAGAAATATTTCTTTTATTAACTCAGAAATATATTAATTCAGAAATATATCAGAAATGTATCTTTATATTAACCCAGAAATATATCTTTATATTTATTCAAAAATATATTAATTCAGCAATATATCTTTATATTAACTCAGAAATATATCTTTATGTTTATTCGGAAATATATTAATTCAGAAATATATATTTATATTAATATTAATATTATATTATATTAATTAAGAAATATATATTGTTTTATTTATAAATATTTATTCAGAAATATATTAATTCAGAAAGATATATTTATATTAATACAGAAATATATTAATTCAGAAATATATTAATTCATATATATATATATATATTTTTATTTATTTATATTTTATTTATTTATATTTATATTAATTCAGAAATATATTTATATTGATTCAGAAAGATGTTAATTCAGAAATATCTTTATATTTATTCAGAAATATATTTTCATATTTATTCAGAAATATATTTTTATTTATTTATATTTATATTAATTCAGAAATATAGTTTTATTTATAAAGAAATATATTAATTCAGAAATATATCTTTATATTTATTCAGAAATATATTAATTCAGAAATATATTTTTATATTAACTCAGAAAATATATTTTTATTTAAACAAATATTTATCATACAATGAATCCTGAAAATATTAATGCTATTATTATTGCTATTAAGCAATTACAACAAGACGGTATAAAAATATCTGATAAACTTGATCCTGAAATAATTATGCGTGATTTTGAATCATTCCGATTTCGGAAATCCGAAAATAGGTATACGCTGCCCTCCGATTATAGATTCATAAAGTTAATCCAACAGGCGATGTTACAACGGCTGGCAGCAATTACACATACGCAGGTACAATTATATGTTCCCCTTTCACGGTACATTGAAAAGGTTAGGCCAGAATTATCTCACGAATACGAAACAAAAAGACTTGTACACGCTCGTATAAAACAGTTGAGAGATATTACGTCCGCAAATGAAGTTGCGGAAGAGTTATTGGCGAAAGATAACGACGAGTGTGACAGCACCGATGGTGAAAGTGAATGTAGTGACGTTGACAACGAAACCAATAGTGTCACCTGTGACATGGTACCAGGTAAACAAGAAGGATAATTCATTTCTGACCCCCTTGACGTTGTCAAAGACTAAGACAAGGATAAAATCCGTGATTATATCGCGGGGGTAAAAAAAAATATATTTTATTCTGACATTATTTTTTTGCTTCGTGTTTTTCTACGAACGCACATACAGGTTTATATTTAGCATCTCTGACCTAAGGTCCAACAAGTGGCCAGTCTGGTCAGTAAGTTTCAAATGTATCCGCGATAAGAGTGGATTATGACATTTTAGATAAACAACGTTGATTGATTCTGATATAATCAAATAGTCTGGTGGCACTTGAGGGGTAAATTAATACAGAATGTATCCCTGCTGGGCTTGATTGGATTTTTTCAGCGTCAACTTGATAACTACCGTCGATGGCGACACATACTAGATTAACCGCGATCGTTGAAGTAATATTAACGATATCCGGTGAAACATGACGACCATGGCGTCGATATTATCTGCTGGTTCTCCTACATTAATAATTTTATTGGTATTCATGTTCATGACTCCGTTCATTATATCGCCGTCTTTTAACACTCGTTCACTTATACTATCTCGGATCGACGACGGGGTGACAACACTGGGAACAAGTTTGCCTTCTTTGTCATATACAGCAATAAGACCTTCTTGCGATAATCGATTACGAATAATAATATCGTTGATTGAAATATTACTCGTCTTCAATTTTCCTTCACGGTTTTGAAATACAACAAGTTTGTTTGGATCAACGTTGGCAAGATTGAACAGGTCAGATAATTCATCATTTATCTGCCTGTTACTCGCTTGAACAAATCTTCACCTGGTACTTGTTGGGTTTTAGTTTTACCTGATCTTCCGTTAATATCTACCATTATATGATTAGCGATTATTTAAAACATAACTTGTATATTCGTGTACAGCCTTAAGGGGTGGCTTTTTTTTATCTTGGTACAGCATCAAGTACCGCCAGTGCTTCACGGCCCCATATTGGAGGATCCGTTAATGTTTGTGTTGGTAGCGCTGAATACCAGATTGGAATATCGCCGCTGACATACTTTAAAAATTCTTTTGGTGGTGCCAGTCCGTACAAATCGAAATAAATAACTCCACGTGGATCAATCGCGTATGCAACCCAATGAGTACAATGACCAGAGTTTTAATCGAGGTTGGTTATTCCGGTTTCAACGCTGTTTGGTTTGTGTGGTAACTGATCATGCATAAAAACACATCTGACATTTTTTATATTTAATCGAGTAGCAGCATCGAGTAAATCAAAATTGGACAACGGGAAAATCAACGAGTCCATGGAATTCTTAATCCTTTCATGTATCGAGTTCCTGGAAGTCTCAGACCTAGATATGTTCGGGATCGTAGTCTTCTTTTTTATAATCCTTTACCTGTTGCTTTCTTTAATGCCATTTCAGCAGCTGTTCCAACTGCACCTAACGCAGCTGCTTTTGCAACATCTGTGGCTGCAGCGGCTATTATTCCTGGAATAGCTGCAAGAAGTGAAAATATACCACCCGTCTTAGCGGTGTCTTTGATGACACCCGCAGAAAGATTTACGCGTATACCTTTCTTTGTTTGTTTGGCTTCATTGAAATACTTGAACTGGCGTTCTGTCAGCGATAGTTTATTTGAACCACCTGCGATTTGTTCTCGCGCTAGTGATATTTTTACTCCACATTTTCTCGCTGATGCCGACTGCATGCAGTTTTTCAATCTGACCAGGAGTCAGACTGACACTAACATGATGATATGACATTATGATATATTTCTGACTTCTAAATTAACGCTTGCATATTTTCCACTGGGGCATCAACGATTCTCATGCGGCCACCAACACCTTCAAGTAACATTGTTTTATAACTGAGAATGACAGTGATTGCACTGTAATTAGGAATAGCTCCTCTTGTAACACGAGCTCGAAAATGTATGTCAATGACGGACTGTCTAAACAAATCCAAATGTTCCAGCGAAAACTAATAAATCGGATATACCGTTGTAAAATCTTGCTGTGATATTTGTAAGCCAGTATCAACATTTTGATCACGCCCCATAAACAACATCAATCGATGATATGCACGCGCCACATGATTTTGCTCGAAATTCAACAAAATATCTTCGGCTGGTTCTTGATGTCCGTTTATTTTCAATGAAACCTCGGAAACACCGAGTTTGTCAAATATCATTATACTACACGTTTGATCATTTACTCGTGCAGCATCTTGAAGCGCAATGCATATATGTCGCGGCGCAGAGACACAATGTTGTGATGCTATTTGCCATGTAAATAAACCATTAATTGCACTTTGAACAGCATCTGTGGTTGTTGTTAACCATGATAGCGTCGACTTGCCGCCGCTGACCATGAAAGCGAGTACCCGATCTTCTTCAGGTATCGTTGGATTAATTACTGGCATCCACAATGAAAGTTTTGTTAGTATTACTTTATCAGCATCACCAGCAGGTCGCCATATTGCATCATCGTCGGTGGCTTTTCGTACAAGCACAACTGTATGTTTGGCTCCAAAAATGACTTTTCTGACATTTCTACAAAAGCCAAAAATATGTGATAACGGAATCACACATTAAAATCTCCTTTCTCCACCCTGCAACATTGATTGACGTGATCTAAATCCTAAATTAAAATCTGGATCGAGATTAATAATCATAATTTGTACATTCTCGTCGGCATTTCTAGGAAAAATTCTTGGACGTCCAATTTCAGACTGGTTGTATTCAGGGTTGTCATAAGTATCTTTGGTAAACATCACTGATGGACAAGCTGATCTTGGATAATCGTCGCTGTATCTTGCCGGACCCAATATCGTCGTGGCAACGTCAACGTCTTTCTGAATTGATTCAATATTTCTTCCGTCAATCATGTACGTAGCGCTGTCGAACAACGCCATGATACCATTATTGACAAAACCAACACTAACATTATCTCCATATGCTGTATTATCTGCATCTTTTAAAATTTCACCTTCGACCTCGATAAATGCTTCAGCGGGCAAGAAATATCTACTCGTATCTTGAACTTGTAATTCAATTCTTCCACGCTGATTTGGATGGTTTTTTTTTCATAAGAATAATACTGATAATCCCGCACAGCCTCATCCTTGAGAACTGGCGCATCCATGTCAAATGCGGGATCAGATACACGTTTGAAGATATTTATGTTATTGGACAGCGTCTAATACGAAGACCACTTCCTGCCATCAGACTTGCTGTTATTATTTTTTCTTTAACACCAGCCAATGACGCTAATTTTATATTTGCGGCTTGATTTATTATTTTACTAACGTTTGCAGACATCACTTCAGTACTGGGTAATTTTACTGGCTGAGGTTTTCGTCGTATTAATCATGCTAGTCTATTCTTGATTGCTAAAAATGCTTTGCTGGCAACATCGCCAACAGCACCAATACCCTTTTCACGAACAACGGCAATAGCTTTCATTCCTAGTTGCTTTGCAACCGGTATTGCTTTTGGGGCTATCCTTCTAAATAAACCCTGAACAACATCACCGAGTCCATCTCCGTAGAATGCTTTATATGTTGGTGATCACGAATTTATCACCTTGACCATAGTTGGTCCACGTTGAGCAACATGTATGGTCATCTTATTATAGTAATTATATCTAACTGTTTAATCACTATGATAATCATCGGCGATTTCATTAATAAGTTCACGGTAAACATTAATATCCAGGATACCGCCTGTAAATAATCGTTGATAAATAACAGCTGCTTCATTAATGATTTCTGGAGAATTATTACCGGCTCGTTTTCCACCCATGAGGACTTCTAGTCGTTCAAGGTCGGCAAGAACGTTATCGGGACATGGAGTAATAAGACCACTTCCCCTGGTACCTATACCAATACCACTTCCAGTGGCACCCGGGGCATCCTGCAATTCTTCTTTCTCACCTGTTGTTTCCACTACTTTTTCCTTCCTTGATTTCCTTTCTGCTTTTGCTTTCTAAGTTCCTGTTTCATTTCGTATTCTTTTTGTTTTCTTGTTTCTTTTGCTTGCTCAATATACTCTTTCACTACCTGGTTAAAAATATCAAACCGATTAACATCTTCCACAGATCTAATCTGTGGAATTTCATGAGCAATACGATATATATCCTTCACCCAATCGCCAGATTTCAACATATAAATATATTCAGGTTTCACGTATTTTTCTCTTTGATAATATCCATACGCGGCAATCTTTATTAATTTATTTGGGTCTTTGATAGCAGCAATAACTTCAGGTGTGAATTTATCTACTATTTTGGTTTTGGTTTTTGGTTGTTCAGGTTGTGGTTCAATTTCCGGTGGTGGTTGAGGAAGTTGCCTGGATGGTGGTCGAGTTGCACGAAGACGCCCAGCAATATCGGCAGGCAATGTTTCAAGAGCTTTTTGTGTTGCCTCAGTTGCTGAAACAATTTTCTTTGTTGGTTCAGTAATTGGTTTAAATAATTGTTCTGAACCTTCTGCAAATTTTTCTTGTGTTTTTGTTGACGAGCCTGTAATTGTTGTCTGAGAGAATCACGGACAGGTAGATATTTCTTGATTGCTTCTAGTCGCTCTCGAGCTAATCTAGCTGAGTGAGCTTCACGGATCATTATTAATATGATAATGGTTTAATTATAGCGGAGAGGGTAATAAAAAAATATTCTTCTGCCCGTAACGATATTACGGCCTTTGATAATTAAGAAATCAAATGTACCAGCAGATCAATACCGTGACATTGTCACGGCCAAGAAAATATTCTCTCGCAATTTTTTCTTCCTTCTTACTCTTCTTCTTGTTCTTTCTGCTCTTTTTTTCTGCGAATATCATCATCTATTGCAGTATTTCTCATACTTCTCTCTTCTTCGGAGAGTGGTCTGCCAAGTTGTTTTTCAATATCTGCATCAGATTTGCGGAGAAGGTAATATCATTGCTGCATTTCTTCATCGAATATAAACCTAACATAATGATCAGTAGTATCATAGAAAATATTTTTTAGCACCAATGACAGGCACAGTCTCATTATTGATGCACCTGAATCCGATAAATGTATTTGGATAAATAAAGTAATACTGATTTCCTTGTTTGTCGACAATCATTTTATTGTAGAAATAATTAATACTTTTACTATTCGTAATTTTTGTACGGTCGAGATATTCAAAAAAAAAAAAAACCGAGTAAGTGCCCATAAATCATTTATAGTTATTATATAATCATTATTTTAACTCTAAATCCGTAACGATATTACGGTCATGTCATTATTCAGGCATAATAATAAATGAATAAAATTGTTAAATCGACAGCAGCAGAGAGGGTGAATTAACAAAGATTACGTGCACGAGTACATAAACGAGCAATCACAAAATTGTATAAAGACAAATGTCAACAATCAAAGTAACAACGTGAACTGACGCCGGTAGTGATCACTGAAAGAATCTCGATTCGGTTAGAAGTCTGGTTTAACGTTATTGACCTTGTATTCTTATTTCTTTCGTGTGAAACTTTATTTGTAAGAAAATTGTGCTCGAAAAATAATTGTAGGGTTCACCCTATCTGCTGCTGATCCAGAAATTACGTTTCTGCCACTATTCGTAATAAAACATTGGGCCTATGTTTTTCAAACAACAATTTGAAGGCAGCAAGCGTTTTTCTTGGTAAAATCTTACAGGTAGCTAACTGGCCCAGAAGTAGTCCAATTTTATAGCCAATGGCCCAGAACATGTCAGATGTCAAGTGTCCTAGGAGCCGTGACATTTGTAACACCAATGGCCCAGTTGTTTTTAAAAAAGAACAGAAAAAAAAAAGAAAAAAAAATTTAATGGCCAGCATCCTAGTTGTTTCACATAAAATAATCAAACTTTAAAGGTCGGAGGCCTAAAGGTGAGGAGATGAGGATAAAAGGTGAGATGGTAAAGGCCAAAGTTTGGAGGTTGAAGTCAACGTGCAACAATATCGTATAAGCGACAATGTATACTACTTATGTTGGTTTGCGATGACCCTTTTTTCTTCCTCTCATTTATGGTGCCCTTTACGATGCATGCACCTGGAGCAATGGTAACAAGTCTATATTTCAGTGTAAAGAATACCCCCAATGTTGACATATCCGAGGGAACTTATCTTGAGAGATTTTATTTGGTACAAGACACTAAGAGGGTTTTCCTTCCGCTGTTGTGCATTGTTGGGCAGTAAAGCAAAGTTGGATACTAACAGGATGACATGGAGTTTAATATAAAATTGTATTCATTAACCCGATAAGAGATGATAGCTTCATTAACTGTATTAAAATGTATACTTCTATATGATTTGATTTATTACAATTAAAAGCGAACATTTTAATACCTTTAATCCCAAGCAGTTCCATGAAATTGGTTCGCCTATTTAGTATCTTAGCCGGTAAGAGGGTACTTTTTTGCAATAGACCTGCTTGCTAACTTTTGGTGAAATACATATGCTTTTATGCTTTCGATCATTCTTCAGCACGAGTGTTACAGAGGTAATGTTATATTATCAATTTGACATGGACGGAAACCAGTTTTCCATTGTCTTTAAGAGAGATAACTCTTAAAACTGACAAGGGTGAGAGTTATCAAGTCACAACAGACATTTTCAATGATGTGTATTACATTTGAAAAAAAAATACAGATACAAAACAAGATCTCGATATGACTTAAAGTAATTTCACTTGTTGCCAAGAGATGCAGCTTTTGTTAAAAAAAAGCATAACAGCAGCAATAATTCTCAATGCACCAGTTTGTTTTGTTGTTTATTTCTGAATACACTGTTCCCTACCCATGATCAAGCTCCGTCCCCAATGTGGTTGCATAGTTGGTACCGTTATACCAGCAGGTCATTCTTTTGATTAGTCTTAGCATGTTTTGTGTAAGCATCATCTTCTTCCTTTGATTCTTAAAAGCCAGTGCACATGTGTATGAGGCTGTACTGTCCATGGTCAATGCCACCTGAATGTCCACGGACACACGCTAGTATATTTGCCTACATTTTGGTTCTGTACACATGTAGCAGCAGAGGGGGTGAACAGACCATTTTTGTTCGAGACATTATTTATGAAAAATAAGCCTTCCTACGAAAAGGAAATCTTAAGGTCAACAATAAAAACCACAACCTCTAACTGACCATGAGATTTCTCTAATTGGGTTAGCTTATCTCGTTACTTTATCTCTGACTCTTTGGGTTTTTTATGGTGTGTTTCGTTTACGCGCTGGTCACTCAACGTTGGTCGTTCACCCCCTCTGCTGCTGTAATTAACCAAAGATTTTATCCAGAACTATACGATATCTCGTTCTTGTGTAATGTAAATTTATTGTTATAAATCCGAACGGAATAGCTTGTGCTTTCAAAAAGAAGTTTTTAAATTTAACCATGTCCATGCCCCCTGAACACCAGGCATAATAAATATTTTGTAAAGTATAATTATCTACTCCATTAAAGACAATTAAGATATTGCAATTATCTCTGATCACTTTAGGAATTTACGTGTATTTCTCAGTTAAATAAATTACGTCTGTATTTTTGTGACGGCCTCGCCAAAATATCCGAGTTGGCTTGGATTGTTTGTCCAGCATTACATCATCGTATACTACGAGATTATTGATCATCTATGGATGGAGCTTCATCGATATCGGTAATAAAATCAATAGTAACATTGGGACACGTCAGCGACTTTGCATTTTCATTAAAATCTTTAAGTACTTCGTAACATCGTTGATCATCTACAGATGGTGCTACTAAATATAATTTATCCCACTTGAGCCATCGCATTATCAGATTAAGTAATAATTGCGTTTTACCAGACCCAGATGGGCCAAGAATAATTGCTCTGATAGAATTTGGTAGCGCTGGATGATGCTTAACTGGCTCTTGTTTTCGTGTCGCTGAAAAGTCAATTATATCCATATAATAATAATATGGATTTATATTGCGTTCGATGTAGAGTACCCACTCATACCAGTGGATTAACGACAATAATAATAAAAAATACCTGGCGCGCACTTACAGGCAGGTGTGTGAAATGTGGTTCAAACAAATATAAATTTATTTCATTAAAGACAGGTGGAGATATCGCTGCCTCGTTAGGTAAATTACCAGGAGCTCCATGGGCAAAGTATCCTGGTGAAAAACAATTACCTGAATATAATTATTGTGGTCCTGGAACTCGTCTCGATACCCGACTCGATAACCAAGACCAACCATGACCTGGAGAGTATCCAATAAACACAATTGATCAAGCGTGTCACATTCATGATGTCGCGTATAAAGGTAAAGATTTACAACAACGACATCTCGCCGATATAAAATTAATTCATGCCATAAATAATGTAAAAGATAAATCACTTCGAGAAAATTTGCTGCTTTTTTGATAAAAACTGGTATGAAAGGTAAACTAATGTTAGGGGCTGTTAATCAATCAACTGATTATTATCATAATAATGGAATCTGTTTATTATAGCCGAAGAGGATATTGGAGAGGTAAAGCAGCGATTAGAAAACTTGCTGAAGCAGCAAAAGTCTCACGTTCTGTTGCCGCAGCGTGGTTAGCACGACAGGCAATATGGCAAATCTATCTACGTCCACCTAAAAAAATATAGTATGCACATTTTGATGTCAGTACCCCTAATGAAGTTCATCAAGCAGATATTTTGTTTTTACCACACGATACCATTAACGTTGGCAGACTTCAATACACATACAGATACGCGTTAACCGTCAGTGACGTTGCGAGTAGATATAAAGAAGCAGAACCACTATCAACTAAAACAGCAACTGAAGTTGCATCTGCGTTTGAATGCATTTATCAATGTGGTGGTCTACGATGGCCACAACTGCTACAGGTTGATCCTGGCAAAGAATTTCTTGGTGCAGTATCATCGTTGATGAAGCGACATAACGTCAAAATCAGACGAGGACACACAGAAATTCATCGTGATCAGGCAATCGTTGAACGATTTAATCGAACACTTGCTGAGCGGTTATTTGGATACCAATACGCAAAGGAAATATCCGCTGACTTTAAGAGATCTCGTGAATGGGTTGCATGGTTACCGAGTGTGATAGCTGCATTAAACAACGAAGTGACTCGTGCAACTTCTATAAAACCTTCTAATGCGATCACAAAAAAATATATGCCAATACAACGTAAATCTTCCTCTCAACCAGTACTAGGTAATGTTACCGTAAGATATTTATATGAACCTGGTGAACTTGAAGGAGGTAGAAAAAGAGCAACTGATCCTATCTGGAGTGTGACCACACACAAAATTTATAGCGTGGTAAAGTCCACAGGTAAACCTGCAATCTACAGATTAGATTCAACTGCTCCTCAGGGTGGATTTGTAAGCGAAGAATTACAAATAATTCCTAAAGGCACACAATTACCACCGCGTTCACTTTTGTAAACTTGCACCTCTACGTCGATTACATTCAAGACAGGTCAGCATCACATTTTCGCGTGTGTGACCAAGACTACTATTAATTCTATCAACGGTAAATTGTCTTGGATTATTATCTGAGTATTGCCACAGCATATTACAGTTACAACTTGCACAATGATTATTCTGTTGTTGTTTTAGTATTATAATAAATTCAGCATCCATATCAAAGTCGCGATTATTTTTTTTTTTTGTCACATTGCTTATAGCTCGCTAATTTTTTATTGATATCGACAAAGTTGTTAGTGATTTCTTCGGTTATTACGCAATCCATGATAACCCTGTGCAGTTGAGATATTCTTCTGACTTGAGACACTGCAAGATAAACTAAATTTGACCACTCAATACGATCATCGACAATCCAAATATTTGTATCGGTAATAGTTAATCCCTGTGACGAGTGAATCGTTATAGCGTATCCTAACGTCCACGGCGATTTATCCATGCTTAACGCGCTCTCAACAACATCAACAACAACTAAAACAATATCATTTAACACAAGATTTTGTATTCCACCACCAGGAATCTCAACATCAACATTCTGTCGTCGAGCATCTGCTGGGCGATAACACAAAGGTACAGGTAGATTTGAAAATTTTTCTTTATGTAACGTAAATAATTGTTGTTGAAGTGTATCGCGAACTATTTTTCTACTTGCAACTATCAAATCAGCAGGTCTCCATAAAGTCCAAAAATCATTCATAGAAGTTTCTGGAATACTTTACGCATTATCTCACACTGTATTTTATCTGGCTGTAGTCTTATTAACTTTTTAAATTCTTTTAATGATTTATCAATAGCTCTATGGTCATCAGTTATTTCTTCGTAATAATCTACAAATGTTTTTAGCCACTCATGTGGAGACGATCCAATGAAAGGTGGCGGTTGACCATGATCGCCACACATCACCACAGCAGTATTCTTCAATAACAGCCAATCAAGAAATATTTTTAATACCTCTAGCGACACCGTGCATATCTCGTCCCAGATAATAATTTTAGGAATGTATTTCTCACCCCTCCGCGATGGAGTGCATACGTCTCCACACCATCTAAAGAAACTATATGTACATGATTTTACTCTTCGCTCTTTTATTTCCCTGGCGAATTTATGTGTCGGTGTCAAAAGAATGATTTCAGAACAATTATTAAATAATTCAATCGCGCGTGTTGTTTTACCTGAACCACCACACCTATTAAGATAAACGGTTTTATGTCTAGCTACAGGATCACATACATATGCTGCCGATGACATCCTTGGTATTGGATTATTCTTGTAATATGTTTTCGCAATTTCAACGTCGGCAGAGTCAGAATAACTAATTATATCCTCACGTTTTATTCTCCATTCGCCCCATGATGCATGATCGTTAATACGCAATTGTTTTAACGAATCAGCATATTTTTGTTTATATAAAATGAATCTGTCGCGACTCTGACTGCATAACGAGGAAATCTGTTTATCATCGATAATAAATTTATCGAAACATACGCTAGCATCGAAGATCTTAAATGAGTAAACTGCGGTGACTCGCCATCAGTATAGCTCACAATTGTACCTAATTTAGTTAGGTCTGATAAATAAGCATTACTTCGACTTATAAATGTCTTTTTCTCCGTTGTATCAGCAATTATAAAATCGAGTTCAGCATCATCCTTGATTAATCTTGTACACGCTCGTTTATGATCATATGATCCTCCTTGTGTAAATTTACCGATTATTTTTCTGCCGAGATCTTTTGCAAATTTCTCATCACATTCTCTTCTCCATTCACGTATACTATTAGTAATTTTAACAATATCATCTTCAGGGTTAGGAAAATATCTTTTAGCATCATTAAATACATCCGGTTCTGGCAACCAGACTTGTTTCTGCACGCGGTATGATATAATTGCTTCACTCACTCTCAACGACATTAAAATTCCAGCATCAATCATATACTTTATTAGTACTATTGGAACCCAACGTCGCTCTGGAAAATGTCTTCCAAACCACGCATAAACAATCGGATGGAGATCCCTGTAAAACTCGAACGACTCTATACAAGCAAATCCGGTTAAGTCAAAAGGTAAAGGTCCGTGTATCGCTACTCTGGTCATCTCGTGTGTCGGATGACCAAATCTCTTAAAGTATTCAGAACATTCTCCGTATCCGAGAAAACTTCCAGGATAACACGTTACCATATCAACTGAGATAACGTCATTATAATCGTATTTAGTATTCCACAATCCACCGTGTCCGTATTCCACACAACTGTGTTGGATATCTTCAAGAAATTCCAATCGTGTCGGTTTCCATGAATTTTTTTCCTGAGCGTAGTGAGCAGCAATTGATGGAACTGTAAAACAGTTATTAAGTAATTGTTCAACCTTAATATCATCAGAGGTATGTTTTAATGCAAGATTTTTCATTTCTTCGTGGAGACATTCTGTACGATAAATATCACCATTAGACCGTACAAACTGATCATGATAATCATATTCCGAACTCTGAAACAGCCACACAGATACAGGGTCAATTTTACTGATATTTCTGATAGCATCGAATACATGACCATTATAAAATTTAACCGTTCTATCTCGTGGAAATATTGTTACTGCCACAGTCCATGCATGTGCGTTATGATCAATAATATCTATCGAAGCTCCTCTTGATTTATATTTCGGTTTGTACAAAATCTCTCCGGTTAACGTCTTCACTGTTATTGGGAATTTTAATTTCTTTCCCAGCTCAGCAACGTCGCTGACAGACGCTCAGGTATCTTTAACTGTTTCTGCCCACGTATTTATTTTTTTTACGTCGTAAATCCGTTAAACCGTTTCCGCGTATCGCGTTTGTGAAGTGTTCTGTAACCCGTTCAGCAACACAATTTATTCTTGACGAAGGCAAGGATGCTAATTTCATACGTTTGAGATCCCCAACGTTAGGTTTATTATTTAACGGTTATATTACGTAAACAACTGCAGTCACAGGATATATTCGTTCGTAATATGGTTTGTCAATACCAGTAAGTATTCCTGGTCTGGAATTTTTACTAAGAACAATATTATTTCCTGACTGCATGTGGACAGAATCACGTTTGTCACGAATAATCCAAATTTCATCGTCTGTCTTTACAATAAATTTTAATAAAATAAAATATTTCTGAACAAGGTAGTCAATAATCTCTCTTCCTCGTTTGTCATTCAACACATTCACAATATTTCTGATTCTGAATGTCGACCACACATGAGCCGCACCATCGTCGCGAAATTCCTTTTTGGCTTCACGGATACGTTTTGTTACATCTTTATTCGTTAAAGCTAATCTTGCATCGAAAAACTAAATTTGTGTTTCGGCAGTCTGTCAAGATCAAATCTAGCTCCAGAATGTTCAATTGCGGATAATTCCTGCATTATTATAATTAAGACAAATATGTATTTAAATTGAATTTTAATCTCTCGTATATGATTCAAACAAAGAATCGATGTAATTAGCTTATGATCGGATATACTTCTCCTTGTAACAAAGCATGCGTAAACGAATTCTGCGGCTACCATATGCAATGTGCTAGACACGGTAGTTTAGGACCAAAACCGTGTATGCGGTGTGGTGTTGAAGACAGAGGAAAAACTCAATTGTGTGTGCAATGTGGTGGTAAAAAATACAGAGAGCTGAAACGATATTACGATAAAAAAATAAAACATTTTCTGAATCTCCAATAAAAACCGAAGAAGATTATCTCGTTAGATTTTCAAAATAATGATTTAGACAAATAATATTAGTATATAAATGGAGCAAAATGAGTTCGTAAAGCATCCAATCATTACTAATTATGAAGCATCTCGTGATGGTGTAATTAGGCACTGTAGATCAAAGAAACCAGTCGGTAGTGTTAATAATACTGGATATTTTAAATTTAATACCAATGGAAATAAAAATTATTTCTCACATAGATTCATCTACGAATGTTTTTATGGGGTCATTAAAGATAGACATGTAATTGATCACATCAGTGGTGATAAACTTGATAACTTGCTTGATAACTTGCGAGTTGTTACACAAAGTCAAAATTGTAAGTCCGGAAATTCTGGCGGCGCACGATACGCAATGGCTGTTAAATCCACAAATACAGATGGCGAAGAAATTATATATTTAAGTCATTTAATTCTGCTGGTAAACACTTTAACATAGTATCACCTTCAGTAAAACGCGTGGCAGATAATATCACGAGATCTGCTTTTTCCAAAAGATTTCTACAAAAATCAGATTCACGTATGTTAATCTACCAGAACCTTCTTCATGAACCAGTACCTCTTTCTTTCTCTCTTTTTGCTTTCATAGTTTGTTTAGTTTTATGTTTCATCTAGGTATGTTTTATGCAGATGTTTTTTTCATTGATGTAATGTTCCTATGGTAGCAGATAATTAAGCGAGACAACTCCGTTAAGCATAACTTAGTAAATTTTGCAGTTGTCGTACTTGTTGTAATGACAGCAATATACTGTTAGTTTTGGTCAAAATGGATCACACACTGTTTTGAGCAAGTATTGATATATCTTTCAATAGTACTCAAAACACCTATGACATTCTCTGATTGTCCAAACTTCGACTGTAAAAACATTCCAATGAATTTAGTTATGCATGTAAATCTCAACAATATTGCAAATAAAAATAAGATGATAAAAATCATCTTTAGAAATACTTAGTATTTTTATTATTTTGTTGATTTTGTTCGAAAATCTTGTTTTTTGTTGGTTTTTTGTTCGAAAATCTTGTTTTTTGCATGAAAAATGGCTACAAAATCATTGAAAATCAGTCAGATTTGTAGCGCCAAGAGGGTCAAACCCCCAACGATTCTCTAATTGATTTTCATGCTTTTTCGATTTTGTAAAAATCTTTGGTCAAAATGTTCCTACTTTTTGCTAATATGAAGTGACTTTTGATCAAAATTTCTTAATTTTTATCAGTTTTTAGTAAGTCATTGTCAAATTTATCAAGAAATCATGAAAATCAATCAGAAAATCGTTGTTGTGTAAATAATGATGCTGTATGTTACACAATGTGCACAATATTCTGTGTTTATGTAAAATCTCAACATTATGTTTGTGTAAAATCTCAATAATATTTATGTTTTCCACATTCTTATGAAACGCTTTGCGACTCAGCAGTGAATTGTATGCATTAGGTTATTTTTAGAAATGAATATGGCATTGCGTGTTCGTATAACTTATCGATTATTTTAGTATCCTTAGCAACGTCTGATTAATACAGACTTTTAACTGTGGGTTTTGTGTATGTAGTTTCTAGTATTTGGAAACTGGAAATAAATTAACATTTTACAATAAATTGTGATTTTATTAAGAAATCCACAATACATTTTACAATAAATTGTGATTTTATTCTGTATACTTTAAGTACATTACGCTTTAACTATATAATAATGTTTTCGTTATGTATACATAGTGAAGTCCGGTGGCCGATTGCTAACGCGCTGGATTTTCGTACCCAAGGTCCGTGGTTCGATTCTCTTGACCGGCAAACTGACGGGTGAAAGGCGATATTATGCCAAAATTTAATATTTAATGGGGCGTAGCCAGCCCTTCTGTGTTTCAATAGAAAATTTGTACACTCTCCCACCATGTCACTTGGTGGGTGCAATTTTGCACTCCCTGGGCGATTATGATGGGGGAGTGTACAAAAATTTGTATTGAACGTAGAGAAGGCCCGTAGTATTGTCCTTAAGATAAGTTTGTATGTGACTGTGCTGTCCTAGAGTTAAAGTGCTTAGAATTAAGTTTGTGTGTAACTGTGCTGTCCTAGAATTAAAGTTCTTAGAATTAAGTTTATATGTGACCTCTGATCCTGCTAGGATGTTGTTTGGCAACCTAGGGGATCACATGGGGTTAAAATGTGCTGTCCTAGGATACGTTCTTAGAATTAAGTTTATATGTGACCTCTGATCCTGCTAGGATGTTGTTTGGCAACCTAGGGGATCACATGGGGTTAACATGTGCTGTCCGTAATTAAGATATAATCATAATCATAATCATAATATTCATAATCATATGTATATAATCATCTTGAAACAGTCCTTAAGGACTATTATTTTATTTTTATATTAAACAAACACTATAATATAATGAATTCCGAAAACATTAATGTCATTATTTCTGCGATTAAAACATTACAGCATAACGGTATAAATATATTTGATAATCTTAATCCTGAAAAAATTCTGTCTGACTTTGAATCATTAGAACAACGGAAATTAGAGAACAGATACACTTTACCATCTGATTATAAATTCATGAAGTTTATCCAGCAGGCAATGGTACAGTCGCTGGCAACAGTTACAGATAATCAGGTAAAGCTGTTTGTACCTCTCTCAAACGCTATTGACAAAATTAAGTTAGAATTATCTCATGAATACGAACAGAAAAAGATTGTGAACTTTCGTATAAGACAGTTAAGAGAGCATTGTGAAAATGAAAGTGAAGGTGGAGTTAATGTGATAATGGCTAAACAAAATCCCTGGCAAAATTGACAGTTTATTTATAATATTTTATTCTGATAATTACGATTTACCCCAGTAAAAAAAAATTATTCTGATCCGAGTTAGATTCGGATATTTTTTTTTTTTTTTTTTTTTTGTTTTTTTGTTTTGCGATATAACGCTCTATGATCTCACATATAGATTAATACTTAAAACTTCATTTTGCAAATCCAAAATACGTCCTATTTGGTCTGTAAGTTTGAAATGTATCCTTGATAATAACGGATTATGTACACGTAGATAAACGGGGTTAATTGGTTCAGATACAATTAACCACCCGGGTGGCGCTTGAGGACTGAATGAATATAATATATACCCTTGCTCAGCAGTGCTACTTTTTGAAAGATCTACTTGATAGCTGCCATCAATTACATCACATACTAGATTGACTGCGATCGTTGATGTTATATTAACAATACCAGGTAAGATATGACGGCCTCCACCGTATGGATCATTATTGTGTTTAAGAATAACCGGTGGTGGGGCTATTTTTATCCACGCTGCAAATTCTTTAGGGAAATATTCATCAATGACATCGTTGAGTTGTTTTTTTTATTTCAGCATTATTTAAATTTGGTATTATAAATGTTTGTAAATCTTTTTCTGTTATTTTGTAATGATCAAGAAATAATTGTTTTTCTTTTGGATTTGTGTAAGAACCACCGACTGTAGCAACGTTTATAATACTTTGATTAGCGATGTATAAATCAAATAAGATCCCATTTAAATGTTTTATTGTTTCGATTATCTGATTTTTTACATCATCATCATAATGTTGTGATAATGAAACAAATAAACTTCTTAAATCATTAAGTGTTTTATCGCATTCAGGCTTAAGAAGATCTAAAAACATTTTAAAAAATTTTTCATCAACAATATCTCTAGTAGTCTGCGTCCTGGTGTCTACGATGATGATATTAAATGCTGATCTAGTTATCTTGGGGATCCTTTTACCGTCAAAATCAGTAAAGTAATGTTCATTGTTGCTTGGATCAAATTCAAATTTTATATAATGCCATGGATTTTATTTCGATATTCTGGATCTTTAATGAATCTTTTTTTCCGTTGTGAGAAATTCATTTTTGATTGGCTCTGGAATTCCATTTGACCGTTGCTTAACATCAGGCCATCCTAACACAGATCTGATTGAACTTTGATAAATATCTACAACATGATCAGGGGAATTTATTTCAATCGCCGCTGATAATGTTGGTAAACAGTGATTGCTATTTTGGATTCTTTTCCTGTGATAGATTTAATTCTGCGTTGGAACTCATTATTAATCTGTTCTATTAGATAACTGCCCGTTGAAATTCCAACAACTTGAAAATCAGGAGTTCCATCAGGCTTATTCTTATTTGCAAATACAAGTGAATTGTTTGCTGGTAGTCCACCAAACGATTTTGACCTGATATTTGGCCAGCTATTATAAACTCGTAATTGTACTAATGCTATTTCACTTGCTGGAATTGCAGTTGGAAAGTTAACGCTAAATTCAGGATTGGTTGAACTTAATGATATCATAGTAGTTTTTGACGGCGTTGTATTAGTGACGATCTGTTGTAATATTTCTAACGCCGACATTTATTTAAAATACTCCGTTATTTAATTATTATTTTAACAGAACACAATGCGTTCTCTCGGGAATTCAGTTTTCCACTTTATCGCAAGTTACTTTATCACTGGAATCGCTTGCGATTTTAAATGCTTCATTGCAGGGTCTCATTATCGTTGCGAACTCCTCATCAGATATTTTACCATCGCTGAGGTACGCAGAAAGATACGATGATAGTTTAGAATAAGATGTTGTTACTGTGTGTAGTTTTATTATGTAATCGTGTAATTTATCATTTGTACACGTAGATATCTTCTTAGCGATAATACTGAGAATGCCTGCGATAATCGTTGAAGTTGAAACGACAATTGTTACAACTGCAGGTGCTGTCATTGTTATTGTTGATAATAATAATCCGGTTCCAGCAATAATAGCAGAAACTGAGTAAACAATTATATCAATAACAACCATACGTCTGCGATATTTTTTTTTACTTTTACTGTATAATCGTCGATGATATTTTTTCGTTTGGTTTGACACTCACATAGTTGAGTGTATCTGTGACGTTGAACGTTGATAAGTGACTCCGTCACTTGATTCATTATACAATGACAACGTCATTTAATTAAGTAATCAAACAGTTTCAGCTACGAGTTCCAGACACCACCAATAACGCCTCGGGGGCATTTCCGTTGGTGTCAACGTAAACGCTTCTTTGGTGTCCTTGGTTAGCATCACCAATAGAGGATTATAATGTACATTCGGTGATGATGAAGTGGTCGCAGTAATTTCCAAACCACACACAGATAGCCTGTATAACCCAGTTACTTCTGCGGTATGTTCGAGAGTGTTATCGCGCGGTGTCCATGTTGATGATCCTGATGCTACTGTGTACACGATATTTTTAATTTGTCCGTGTGGAATTTTAATCAGATTAGTTTTTTGAACAATATTAGGTATTCCACTGACAATGTCGTTGAGTTTTGTGTTAATGTCGGAGAGTCTGATATCAACAGTTGGTGGACTTCCAATAAAATCATTAATAGATCTGTTTATGTTTCTACGAAAATTTAATAAAGTTTGTATGCGATTAGCAAAATTAGTATTGAGTGCAGTCATTTCATTATTGATTGTAGCTAACGAAATTTTCAGAGGAATGTCCTTATCGACTACATATTTCTTCGTTGCAGCGTCGAAATCTGATTGTGGTGTTCTAAGATTATTAATACCATTATTATTCATGTTGAGAAATGCACGCATTATACCACCGTTGATTAATACGTACTTAGATTCTTGATCATTGACGTATTCTTTTGTTGCTGCATCTATATCTGCGGCTGGGTTTCCAAGGTCTATAATTTTATTTCGATTCATAATAATGGCACCCGTGAATGAATCACCAGCTCGCTTGATAAAATCGTTCACTGACTTACCGGAATCTTGTATTTTACCTTGATCAGCAAAAGTAACGATATTATTAATAACCGAGGTGGGAATTCGTATAAGAACATCTAACAGTTGTATATTACTTGTTTTTAATAGTCCTTGTTTATCCTGAAAAACAACGACTTCATTTTGATCCACACTTGCGATATTTAATAAATCATCGATTTCATTTCTGAGCTTATCAAGAGTTGCATATTTAGATAAATCGACTTGCTGCTGAGCTTTGCGAGAAGATCTTCCATAAATATCTACCATTATATTTACTAGTATCTGTTTAAGTGTGACAACGTGGTATATTCATGCACGACTTTATGAGGTGGTGTTGTTGATTTTGATACATCATCAAGTACAGCGAGTACTTCTCGACCACATATCGGCAGATCCGTTAATTTTTGTGTTGGTAATGTTGAATACCAGGTTTCAGAACGCATCGATTTCTTACTTTGCATAGCAGCATTTACTGCACTAACATATTTTAAAAATTTTTTTGGTGGTGCCAGTTCATAAGAATCAAAATAAATAATTCCACGCGGATCAATTGCATATGCCACCCAATGAGTGTCTGGGCGAGACTTTTTATCGGAATTAATAATACCAGTTTCATGTTGCATTGCAACGATAGGTAATTGATCACGCATAAAAACTCCTCTAAAGTTTTTTACATTTCGTTGCTTAGCAGCATTAAGTAAATCAAAATTAGACACAGGAGGAATCATCGAACTCGATGACGAAGTTACCAGGGCAGTCTTAGACCTTTTCCGTACCATGAATATGGGGTCCCTGGAAGTCTTAGACCGCGACCGTATGCTGGGCCTGATAATCTTAGACGTCCCGGCTGTGGCACGTTTGGTGCTCTTAGACGTCTTCCGTGTTGTTTTGTCCGTGATCTTTTTTTAAAGTTTTCTGCGTGCATAATTCCTTGACCCGTTGCTTTCTTTAACGCCATTCCAGCAGCGGTTCCAACAGTGCCTAATGCAGCTGCTTTTGCAACAGCTGGGGCTGCAGTGGCTATTATTGCTGGTAACGCGGAAATAAGTGGAAATATGCAACCCGTTTTAACGATGTCTTTAATGACACTCGCAGAAAGATTAAATTTTATACCTTTATTTGATTTTTTTGCCTCATTGAAATGCCTATGCTGGCGTTCTGATAATGATAGCTTATTCGGACCACCTGCGATTTGTTCTCGCTTTAGTGATATTTTTGCCGCACAATTATTTTTTGATGATGATTGTAGCTTTTTAATCTGACCAGGAGTCAGACTGACATTAACTAGATATGACATTTATAATTATTATGAGTGATCTAATTACATGTTTTCTACTGGCGCATCAATAAATCTCATTCGTCCACCAACACCTTCAAGTAACATTGATTTATCGCTGAGTATAACAGCGACAGCTCTGTAATTAGCAATAGCTCCTCGGTTTACGCGAGCTCGAAAATTTATATCAACGACAGATTGTCTGAACAAATCTAAATGTTCCAGCGAAAAGTAATAAATCGGATATAATGTTGTAAAATCTAGCTGTGATATTTGTAAACCAGTATCAATATTTTGATCACGTCCCATGAATGTCATTAATCCATGATATGCACGGGCAACATGATTATTTTCAAAATTTAGCAACACTTCTTCAGAAGGTTCTTGATGTCCGTTTATCCTCAAAGAAACTTCACTAGCCCCAAGCGTGTCAAATATCATTATGCTTAGATTTTGTGACTTTACTCGTTCAGTATTTTGAAGCGCAATAAATATATGTCTTGGTGCAGAAACACCTTACTGTGATGTATTTGCCAAGTAAATAAACCATTAACATTAATCTGCACAGCATCTGTGGTCATTGTCAACCATGATACCATTGATTTACCACCTTGACTCATAAAAGAAAGTAAATGTTCTTCTTCAGGTATTGTTGGAGTCATTGCTGGCATCCACAGAGAAAGTTTTGTAAGAATTACTTTACCAGCATCAGTACCAGCGGGTCGCCATATTGCATCATCGTCGGTACCTTTTCTTACAAATACAACTGTATGTTTGGCTCCAAAAATAACTTTTCTAACATTTCTACAAAATCCGAATATATGTGATAATGGAATTGCACATGAAAATCTTCTCCTTGCACCGATTAACATTGCTGGACGTCATCTAAATCCTAAGTTAAAATCTGGATCAGCACCATGAACCACCGGCCACACATCAGCATCAGCGTTGATGGCGAAGTTTCTTGGTCGTCTTAGTTCATATTGTTGATACTCTGGAAAATTAGAAGTATCCTTTGAAAACATCATTGACGGACCAGCTGATCTTGAGTAATCATCACTATATCGCGCAAGACCAAGTATCGTCGTGGCAACGTCGACGTTTTCATGACAGATCTTAATCTCTCGTCCATTAATGATATATGCTGCACCTTTAAATAACGCCATAATACCATTATTAACAAAACTAACACCAATATCAGCAACATATTCAGTATTATCTGTTTTTAGAATTTCACTTTCAACCTCGATGAATGCTTCAGCGGGTAAGAAATATCTGCTTGTATCTTGAACTTGTATCTCAATTCTTCCACGCTCGTCAGGTACACGTGCGTCATAAGAATAATATCGATAATCGCGCACAGATTCATCTTTTAAAACTGGTGCGTCCATGTCAAACGCGGGATCAGATATACGCTTGAACATATTTATTATTATCGTCTTCGTCTAACACGAAGACCGCTTCCTGCTATCAGACTAGCGGTTATATTTTTTTCTTTTTCTAACCCAACATTAGTGTTGGTAGCCAACTCTGCTAGTTTTTGATTAGCAGCTTGATTTATTATTTTACTAACATTTACAGGCATCACTTCAGTGCTGGCCAGTTTCACTGGTGGCTGAGGTTTTCGTCGTATTAATCGTGCTAGTCTATCCTTGATTGCTGAGAATGCTTTGCTAGCAACATCACCAACAGCGCCAATACCTTTTTCACGAACAACATCAATAGCTTTCATTCCTAGTTGCTTTGCAAGCGGTATTGCTTTTGGGGCTATCCTTCTAAATAGACCTTGAACAACATCACCTAGTCCATCTCCGTAGGTCGTTTTATATACTGGTAATCGTGAATTTATTAACCTGACCATGGTTGGTCTATGAGTATTGTGTATGATCATATTATTATTAAGTGATTTTATCACTAATTGCATCTAATTACATACTTAGTCACTATGATAATCGTCACTAATTTCATTAATGAGAGACTGATAAACACTAATATCCATAACACCACCTGTAAATAATCGTTGACAAATATCAGCTGCTTCATTAATGATTTCTGGGGAATTATTGCCAGCTCGTTTTCCTCCAATGAGAATTTCTAGTCGATCAACATCAGCAAGGACGTTATTGAGACAAGTAATAAAGCCACTTCCTAAACCACTTCCAGCTGCGCCAGGATCTTGATATTCTTCCTCTGTTATTTTGACTGGTTGTCGTTGTCGTGGTGATTGAAATCGTTTCATCATTTCTTGAAATTGTTGTTCTTGTTGCGGTGATGGTTGTTCTCGTTGTTGTTGTGGTGATGGTAATTCAAATTGTTGTGGTAGTGGTGGTAGTAATCGTGGTGATTTTTGTGGTTGTGGATAATTACAAAGTAATTGTGGAAATTGTTGAACTTGTTCTGCAAGTGTTTTTACTGGTTTCTGTAATTCAAATTGTTTAGTTCTTTCTTCTATATGTCTATGTACAGCCTCATCAAATCTATTAAAATTAATAATATCTTCATTAGATCTAATTTCTGGAATACCAGTGGCGATGCGATATACATCCTTGATCCAATCAGCACGTTTAAGAGATTTAACATTTTCTGGTTTTACATATTTTTGTCTTTCATCATATCCAAACGCGGCAATATCAAGTAATTGCTTTGGGTCCTTGATAGCAGCAATACCTTCAGGTGCAAATTTATCTATTATCTTAATTCTAGTTCTTGGTTTAGGTTGTGGTTGTGGTTGTGGTGGTGGTTGTTGTTGCTGTTGTTGTTGAGCCCCAGGTTGAGCTGCTTGAATACGGCCAGCAATATCAACAGGTAATGTTTCAAGAGTTCTTTGTGTTGCCTCAGTTGCTGTAACAATTTTCTTTGTTGGTTCGACAATCGGTTTAAATAATTGTTCTGCACCTTCTGCAAATTCCACCTGAGACTCCTGACGAGCTTGTAGTTGTTGTTTGACCAAATCATGAACAGGTAAATATTTTTTGATTGCATCTAGTCGCTCTCGAGCTAATCTAGCTGAGTGTGGTTCTCCAATCATTATTGATAATATTTATAATGCTGTTTAATTTACAGCAGCAGAGGGGGTGAACGACCAATGTTGAGTGACCAGCGCGTAAACGAAACATTCCTAAAAATAAAAACGCGCGTCAGAGAAAGGTAACAAAATGAGCTAGCTAGGTTGTGGTTTAACGTTATTGACCTTAAGATTTCCTTTTCGTAGGAAGGCTTATTTTTCATAAATAAGGTCTCGAACAAAAATGGTCTGTTCACCCCCTCTGCTGCTTATACGGATCACGTTGTGCATAAAAATTCCAAAATCTCACCACTTATAAAAATTGTGTTTTATCATACAAAAGGCTGGAAAAAAAGATGTCTTCAAAGTCAATAATAGAAGTGATGAGTTAAAAGGTGGTCCTTTTGTCAGCCTTTGATCTGATTTCTTTGTCTTCCCTTTACTTTTACATCAAACAAACATGCATTGTAAACGCCGTGGGGTTTGTAAATGGATGGGTCTTTGTGTATAATATTTGTGAGTGTATGTGACTGTTTGAATGTGTGTGTGTGTGTGTGTGTGTGTGTGTGTGTGTGTGTGTGTGTGTGTGTGTGTGTGTCTAGGTAAAGGGACATATAAAAAGATCAGGATGGAAAATCATTATAAGGAAATGCTCCATACACCTGGTCCAGTGGTAATGTAGGGGAACATGTAAAATACTGACAACATGTGCTCAATAAAATATGGATTTCGGCATGTTCCACTTTTATTTGATATCGCTTATGTCTTAGCTCCTCTCTCCGTTTCAACCTGGCGTCAATGGAACGATGTTTAAAATTCATCACAGCAACCGAAGCAAGCTATGTTTTTGTCAAAAGCTATTTACAACATGATATAGAGTCGTGCTGTACTAAAATATTCAAGCACAGAACTTCACTTTCCTACAAGTTTATTATGCAAGCACTCATTACTGCTTTAGGAACAGATCATCGTTACCTACACCTTTATTTGCAACCGTATATTTCCGAAACTAAGTATATTAAAATATTCGTTAATTCTTATACGCAGATTGACTTTTTCAATAACATTTTATTGTACAAATCCCACACGTCTGCACCATATAACACTGGAACAATACAAAATATACAAAACAGTTGCTAGATCACAAAATTATTCAAGTATTTATCCAGTGTAAACAAAGATTTAATTGCTTGTCTACTAAAGTATTTTCAGCTTCGCCAAATGAACCACCCATCGTCGTCATAATTTATACATATACAGAGTTAATAACAATTTCAATTTCAATCCCATCACAATAAAATATTTAGCTATTCGTGACTCTATCACTTTTTCCGAATATTTCTGACATCTGTCTTAGATGGATAACTGATCAATTTAATCCAAGTTTTAAATAAACACTACTTGTTGAAAATATAACAGCATCGTCATCATGCAACATCTTTATCATACTAATTCCAATACGACCAATGCCCTTTTGAATCAAAGTCTTCTTTACGTAATTAACAAAGATTGAGAAAAAGAGGTGACAAACATTAATCTTTGCAGTACACTATTTACTTTTAGGTTATTTTCATAAACATGCAACTGATTCGTCTTGAGGATGTAAGTCACACTCGAGTTAGTAACTGATGATGCAGAAAAAGTTATATTCGACTGATTCGTTTGTCTCGGAAAAGTTAAAAAGAACAGAACATGTTGTAGTGCTGAATGAATACAAAATTTTTCCGATTTGAATATTCACTGAATATATTCGAATAGAATTCGAATATTTATCATTGTTAATGAAACTATCAAATCCGTTCTTTTTTCTTCGTTTACCTTCACATTTAATGAGGCACATCCCCTTCAAATCCGCATTGAAAACATTGTGAAGTCAGGGTTCTAAATCTATTCATATGTAAATAACATTGTAGAGGTCTTGTGTATGTATGTAGAGGATTCAGAATAACAAAATGAAATGTTCGTGGGTGTTATGTTTGCTTTACATTTAGTATGCTCAAAAACCTTCCTTTTGTGCTAAAGAAGGTGGTTGTTGTGTATTTTCAGCATATGATGGGCTATACATGGCGTCCAGAATAACTGGTGGAGGAATGCTGAATAAGGACCAGATGAAATTAATGACAGGAAAACTCGATTACTTGTTCGTTTAAATGCTGGGCCACACTATTTAAACAAATTCACTGCAAAGAAGTCAAGTCAAACAATGCAGTAAAACTGTACTGTCATTTGACCAATCTATGTTAATTAAATTCAGCTACGTTAATTGATACGTGAAGGTTTTGTTAGCGTAGATACGAAAACCCTTGTTTTAAACAATGTTCTTTATTAATTTGCTTTAATATGGGTTATCTTTCGAATAATTATTTGTCAAATGATAGACAGTGAAAGGAACAGTGATAATTAATAATTTTCTTATGCCTAAGAGGAAATTTAGAGTATTATAGTTGAAATATTTTTAATATTTTTTCATTCCTTTGTTTCCTCATGTGAAAAACGTACCTTTATTTTTTAACATATCAAAATACGAGATTTTGCATTATGCCATGCTAATCGTCTTGGCCTTCAAATATGACCGATACAGAAAGAAAGCGAATATTTTGTGAGCTATAGCAATAAACGGAAACTGTATCACCTCTTAGGAATGGGAGTTAATTTTTCCGGCACTGTTAAACCTGCCACCGTTCGTCTTTTTACAAAGTTATGTCCCCTCTACTACCGTTTCATTTCAACATAAAAAAATCCTTCCTGCTGCATCATTCAGTCGAACTTTCTTTGGTATCGGATAGTTTAAAATCGTGAACAAAATTTCATAAATATTCTTTATTGCAGTTGGTAAGGTCATCCCAAAGAAACCATTCTCTTGTATGATAAACCTATCGATATCCAGTAGGTACAGAACTTTCACAAGATAAATATAGAAAGAGTACATTTTTTGCTGGGGTAACCTTAAGTGATATAAAGTTACGTCTTTCAATGAATTATGATGAAAAAGTCTAGTTTTAGTCAAGGTCTTCCCTTCATAAATGTAAGATTACAATATTTTTGTAGAGAAAGTTCTTTAAGTGTCATCTTGCATAGTCACTAAAACAAAAAAAAACACCCCCACCCCACCCCCACCCACCCCACCCCAAAAAAAACAAAACAGAACAACCTTTCAGGAACTATTTTAGATTATAATATAGTTTTAGTTTATTTTTCGTTTTGGAGGTCTACCTAACGACGCCATGAACACGCCTCCATAACTTGATAGTTCTTTGAAACATAGGGGCCTTGATTGGTAGACAGAAGGGGCCGTTAGTACATCCCCTGCTTTACTTGCGTTTTATCTCAATAAGACGCGAACAATGTGTAAAATGCAATTCTGCTGTTAATTTGAAAAACTGGAAAATCGAAATTTTAATATTCATCCCTAGCAATCACAGTTTTCCTAACGACACTGTTACGTATATGTAATTTAATTACTTGTGTGTTAGTTTTAAATTCTTTTTTATTTTAATTTTGTTTCATTACATTTTATTGCAATGATAATTTTCAATTGGATTTGAGTCTCTTTTCGGAAAATTGGCTTTACCCGATTAGAATGTAACCCTTGCTTCAGCACTATTTTTTTTTTTTTACCTCATCTTGCTTCGCAGATCTTGTAAACATCGGGTGAATACGATTGGCTATTACCAAGGTCATTTTCGGTCCACGTGTTAGCTGAATTGTAACAGCTTTTCTTTTTTTTATTTCCAGTGTGAGAATTTGATTCTTAGATAGGGCTATTCTTGCATACGTGATAAATGACATTTTTTTTTTTTATTGCGCTGTTCAAATTAGCGGTCACGTCGCCTGTCACGTGAGTTATCATGTGATCGAAAATCGAAGCTTAAAAGAGCCATTTTCTACTAGATCTATTGAGTTATATTTTAAACCTTGTGGGCTCAAGAGGTTATTATTGTTGTTGCCATCTTGTTCTGAAGTTCGTTCATTTTTGGAATTTAATAATTTATTCTCTAGAAAACTAAACAAGTGTACCTTTTTATAAAAGTTCTAGGACAAAGAAATTCAGTGGAAATTTATTCTGGAATTCTATATCGAAACTTTATAACTGTGACTCCATCGAGGATCTGTTGCCATTAATACAACGACATCATCTGACGTCATCGCCTCCATACTGGAATTTCATCGAGATTCGAACCCGGATTCAAATAGAACTGTTTAGTGATAGTTATATTTTTCAATCCTAGGATTAAATTTTGGATTATATTCACAAACCGTAAGTTCTATTTCCAATTTTTACATTGTTTTCTACGGAAATAAATTATTTTGTTAAAATATACAAAGCTTGTTGACTTCACTCTTTTCTTTTGTTACATTTGTACGGGCCTACACGTAACAACGCAAAAACTGAGCATCATGTTGAACTTGGAAATTTCTTCAGTGAACTACTCTTCTGAGGGAAAGTAAGTTTCTCAGAGTGCAAGACGCAGACGAGGATGAACAAATAATGGAATGGTTTGACGAGCCTGCTAAATGTAGAGAATGCTATTGCTGGCTAAGATCGAGAAACAATGAGCGGAGCACAAAATACTATTTTTTGTCATCGAGACTGGAGAAATTCAATAATTAGCCTGGAGAAACCATTATTCAGCTCATAGAATTGGATATGAACCACTATCTGGCACAATAATTTCAATGCTTTTTTCCCCCAAAAATACAGTTTATAATATTATTAATCGTGAGATGTTTTGCAGTTTCCATTTTCCTCATATCTATTACTGTTTTATTTGTAAGGTTTATAAAGCAATTTTTGATAGAAGGGTTCAAAGAATTTTTAACCATTATTTATGAAAGACTTCTCTCTGTCTGTCAGTATCTCTTGTATAGTTTAATTTGCTGGAACTATTTAATTTAAATTTCAGATTTGTTGTGGAAGTAACGAAACAAATCGGAGAAACCTGACAGTTCACTTCCACTATTTGTTGTGGTCAACCTTCTGAGGAAATTTCGTGATGGCAGTGTAGTTGATAAAAGCGTTATGGATGAAAAATACCATAAGCATGCTAGATGCGCAGATGAACAAAATAAACGTACCAAAGAATGTATAATTATTCCAATGAGAGAAGCTCAACATGTGTCAAATGAACACAAGAGACCAATGTGGGAGATACACCTGTTCGGGAAATTTTATTTTATCCACCCGCATACTGTTTACTAATGTAATTGCAAATTATCTGCAATGAACACAGAGAAATGGAAGAAATCACTGACGAGAATTATATCAGATCTTGTAGAATGTATGGGAAAAAATTTGAAAACAGAATAAGTATAGCTTAAAATGAACAGACATTATGATGAATATAGTGGAATTGTTGACTATTGCGTCGGTTATTTATAAACCAATAGTGGTGGATAGTTTTATTGGAGACCTTTCTGAGTTATAGAAGGAGCGACGAGATCTGGTTGATAGGCTTTGCGAACAAATAAATTAAATCCTTTATGAAGGAGATATATTCTCTAGGTGGTTTATGAGACCTGTATGACAACCATTGATGGGAAAATTGTGCATTTACTTCATACTTCAGTTTACCCCTGGGAAATACATTTAGCTCCCATTTCCTCTGCATGATAAATTCAATAATGTGTTAACAGTGCCGCTAGAAAATAAAATTAAAAACAAAAATCAAAGCAAACCAACAAGTTATACCTAAGGAGTAAATGATGAAAAGATCAGATCAAACATCCATTCGATGAGTAAGAAAATATTAAACACCATCGTCTGTTCAGATATAAGACAATTGAAGTAACAGCAAAATCCACGTGTGACTCCAAATGTATACTGAATTTAGCGGCCACATTAAAATTTAAAAAAGAGGATTTGTTCAGTGAAAACAGTGATGTGTGTCTGTAACAAAGGAAATTGTTTAGAGACTTTCTCTTTAGCTGATCTCACAAAACTATCCGGACACAATATTTTTAAAAATTGCACGTTTCATTTCTGGCTCGATTGTGAATGCAAAGCAGGGTAAAATGTAAATATGCTGTTATGTATATGTAATTTAATTACTTGTTTGTTAGTTTTAATTGTTTTATTCCATTACATGTTATTGTAATGATAACTTTGTCTACTGGATTTGATATTTTTTTTTTAGAAATTCAGTTCAGTTCTGTTTGACCTGATAAACAACCAATAGTTGAAACATTGTATCTAGTTTCTGACCTTGGTTCAGAAATCAGATAGAGTTCTGGTAAGCAACTTTTTTTATATTTTCTTATTATTCATTCTTATAGTAAGAATTGTTAAGTTGAATTAAGACCATACCTGGAGTACGTGACATATAACATGTGTTTATTGTTACTAACTTTTGGTTTTCCCAGCGGGATGAAATCTTGACCTCCATCCGGGAATCTGTTTCCGTCGTAAATTACTGTATAACCGTTTTCTTTTTAAGAACTAGCCAGTTGGGCTAAAAATCTTCGACACTTAAAGGTGTCTTGTTGTGACCAGTTTGAGTAGAATTTTTATTTTATGGAATTATTGATTCTTTCCCTGGAAAATACTAGTGCTCATACAAAAATTCTTGGACATGGAAATTTATCGAAATTTATTCAGAATTCCAAACTGGAATACTATTTTTCTGTGATTCAACAAGGAACTGTTGACACGGCAACACTTTGAAGGTCACGACATACGTCATCGCCCTCCATTTTGATTTCATTGGGACTCGAACACAGATTCATTTAGGACTTTTCATTGATAGGACTTCTATTTTTTAATTCTTGGATTAATTTTGGATTTGATTCGTAAACCGTAAGTATTTTTCTCATTTTTACCATGTTTTTTCAAGGAAAATAACATATTTGTTACATTTTACAAAGCTTGTTGTCTTAACTCTTTTCTTGTTACTTTTGTACGAGCCTAGACACGTAACAGGAAAATTGGCGGGGGGGGGGGCTTGTCTTTGGGATATATGAATCTTGGCTAAAGTATTTCAGAAAATTGTTATTTTTAAAATTTAAATTCCCCTAGTTTTCAGAATTTTTTAAATCCCAAGTATTATTTCACATATTTGAAATCTTTAATGAAATCAACAGGCTTGTTTTACAATGTCATCAAAAGTGGAGATCTTTCTTTCAAATCCTACCCAGGAGCAGTTGGATTGTTTAAAAAAAAGATGAATTGATTGAACTTGCCAGAAAATATGATCATTCTGAGGCAAAAGCTTCTTTAACGAAGCAAGAAATAAAAAACATTTTGGTCCGGTATTTGGTAGAAATGAGTGTTTTGGATAAAACTGTTTTGGTTTCGATCAGTAAGACTGTATCAGACTCTGACATAAAAGTAAAGGAATTAAAACGAAAATACAAGATGGAATTAGAGTTAAGAAAGCTGGAACTTCAGAAAGAGGAAAAACAAATGCAAATGCAATTAGATAAGGAAGAGAGAGAGAGAGAGAGAGAGAGAGAGAGAGAGAGAGAGAGAGAGAGAGAGAGAGAAATGCAGTTACAGAAAGAACAAATGCAGTTACAGAAAGAACAAATGCAGTTACAGAAAGAAGAAAAACAAATGCTGTTGGAGAAAGAGGAGAGAGAAAAACAAATGCAAATGCAATTAGAAAAGGAAGAGAGACAGAGACAGACAGACAGACAGATGCAAATGCAAAGAGAGAAGGAAGAGAGGGAATATCGATTAGAATAAAAGAAATAGAGCTGGCAAGTGAAATGCACGTTCCCACTTCACATACAAATTCAAGTTTTGATATTACTTAGAATTTTAGGTTAGTGCCCCCTTTTAGCGAAAAAGAAGTAGACATATATTTCCCTTATTTTGAAAAAGTTGCTGAAAATTTGAAATGGCCAATGGAGCATTGGACTCGATTATTACAGTGTGTACTTTTTGGCAAAGGCCGAAATATATATGCATCCATGTCATTACAGCAAAGTGCTGACTATGATCTGGTTAAGGAATGCATCTTAAAGGGTTATGAGTTAGTCACTGAGGCTTATCGGCAAAAATTCAGGAACTATAAAAAATAAGCTGGACAAACTCATGTCGAATTTGCAAAAGAAAAAGATGATAGATGGTGCTTAGCCATGAAAGTTGATTAGATTATGAAAGTCTTAGACAAATTGTATTACTTGAAGAGTTCAAGAACTGTGTCCCTAGTGACATTAAGACTTATCTTGAAGATCATAAGATCGAAACCTTGGAAAATGCTGCTCTTGCTGCTGACGAGTATTTCTTAGCTCATAAAGTTCCTGTTGTAGGCAAGTCTTCCACTCAGCCATATGATGAACCAATTGCGCTGTCAAAAGTATCGGGATGCTATCGCAATAATTTTTTTCATTGAGCTGAAACACGTCTTGTATCCATGTACAACCTGTGCCACTTACGTATTCGCAAACTGTTTTTAAAATTTCCACATTTACATTTTAATTTTCAAGATTTGTAAATTTGCTTTAAACATTTTATCATTTGCATCTTTTAGATATTTTAACATATAATTTAATTGTAAAATTTGTTTCATTTTCTGTTGAAATTTGCTTATTTCTTTCCCTATTAGTTGACGGTATTTTAATTTAATTTGTTTAATATTATTTAAACATTGTAAATGTTATTCTTTTGTTTTTAAATAGGCTTATTACATTATCTGCGTAGCTATTGTTTTAAACTTGTTACAAACATTTATCGCTGTATTGTTTTGGGATTTTTAAAATATTTTTAACTTCACTAATTTTATAGAACTTGTTTATGTAAACTTTTATACCAATAATTCAATTTTTTAAAATATTTACATTCTTGCTACTTTTTTATTTCGAATATCTCTTGCTGCAGTCTGGACGTAACAGCAATGGCTGCAGGAAGAACAATAACAACAATCACATCCAAAAAGTACTATTCGTAGCATGATACGTGCCAAGAATTGGAAGCTTGCATTTAATCAGATACACTTGTACGTTGTCAATATCTGTAGGTCCGTAGAGACAAATCGTCTATGAGAGAAAAAGATCCTTTTTAAAGTAACAGTTGGTCCTTTTCAGGATCATCCAGGTTTCCAGAAAGAGAAATACTACTGCACAGAAAAATGTAATTGTGTTTATTTGTATGTATATGTATGTGTGAATAAGTGTGTCTGTAATGTTGTTTGCATTTTATACAAGTTTTTGTTCAAGCTTGGGAGGTGGGTTAATGGTATTTTTTATTTAAAATATTTTGTGTAGAATATTAATGCTTTTTTGTTTTAGAAAATATTGCTTTTTCTAAAAATTTGTAAAATAAATCCTTAGTTTTGGTAATTTTTTATGATTGGAAAATGTTGTTATATAATTTTAAATTGATTAAGTTTTCCTGATTATTTTTAGTCTACACTAAATTCCGTGACAGGTTCATAATTTTAGAATTGCTTTTCGTGTCGTCCATTTTAATAAAGTATTGCTTTTTATTGTAATCCCTTCTAAATTCTGTATCAGTGTCGTTATTTAGGATAATCAAAATAATATTCTCTGTTTGTATTTGTTTAAGTATTGTAACTAATTTCGACTAATTATTTCTCAAAATACGGTATTTATCTTTAATGACGTCCGGTAGGCGTGATGGGATATGTCTATGTATTCAATCAACAGCCAGAGAATCCTGGAAAATCTCTATTAACGTCACCACATACAGTACCATAACAGCCAACAGTTTTAAATTCCCATTGACCTGATATGTTAAACCTATGGATATAGTTAACATTAAACTGACGTACGGCCCCTGAGAGTCTCTATCGGTTATTACTGTGGAGTGGGCTTCCTTGTGGGACCCCAGAATTTCTCTGGTAGTTCCAGACATGTCCCAATTAACTACTAAACATACACCTACCCACGCAAAGAAAAGAAAAAAACAAATGTTTCATTACGGTACTTGCAGCTACTTTTAAAATAATAAATAAGGAAAGATTGTAAAAATGTGTTGTGCTATCAGAGTTATATCCCTCGTAGCATATTAGCCGCTAATACCAATATATACAAGCCGTCCCAGTTGATTATTATATTTATCCGTTAATCAAATTTATGTAAAACTAAGATAAATGTATAAGTACTGAAATAGGATTTAAAACAAGATGCATCAAGGAACTTACGTACACCTCATTTATGTCCATGGATGTGACAAGAGTGACTGAACCGGTATCTCTCCAAATGCTTTTACTGTCCCCCGCATAGACTTTGCCAATGTATGAATAATTTTTCATAAATTCGAGATGAATGCCATGTGGCGGGGTACTGTGGATCGTAACGGATAATAGATACATTCCCCTGAGAGAAGCGCTGAAGACACCAGTGACTGAGTTGTATGCCCCTTCTTGGTTTTCCAGTACCCTGTCAAATATGATTGTCTTCAAAGGAGGATAGTTCTGAGTTGTGGACAGCTCCACAGTAAATCCGAAAGTGATGTTTGTTGTCTGTTTATCTAGAAAAATAAATGATAATTCATCTATTTGGATTAAACGTTAAACTTTATACTTCTCTATAAACAATGTCAAAAATGTCACTTGATACTTTTAAGTGACGCTTAATGAAGACATCGCACGCAAACTTGATGGCATATGTTGCAAGAGCAACGCCAGACCGCTCCGGTTGCCTAGTGGTTAGAGCGTCCGCCTCGGATGCGGCAGGTCGTGGGTTCGATCCCCGGCCGAGTCATACAAAAGACTTACAAAAATGGTACTAACAGCTGCCTCGCTACGCGCTCAGCATTAAGAGGTTAGTGTTAGGACTGGTTGGCCTGGTGTCAGGTTAATGTGACTGGGTGGGACATCATGCTTCATGTCTGCGGCATGATGCCCCAGTGCTAGACATCACTATCAACTGCCACACTGCTGACATCGTAGCGATATGACTGAACAATTGTTAAAGCTACGTTAAAAATACAAATCACACACACACACACACACATAAACACACACACACACACACACACACAAGAGCACAGCAGGCAAGTGTTACGATATTGGTAAACGTCATACTTAGAAATCGTGTAATATTCTGAGAGTATTGCAATAGATCCTGTTAACGTCGTAAATGTCACCATGACGCAGGATATTGAGTATGAAACCCGTGACATACTTTTGTGGAAATTGTGTGTTGCTTGTATCTTAAACTCTTAAACAGTAGGTGCCTGTCAGTGGAAATTCATTTATTAGATTCTCTGACTTTCGAATCCTACCTAGATTATCTGGGGTTGCTTGTTGTGATTTTCTGAGGAAGGCACTTTAACCCCCATTGCTTAGATACTATACATCATCTACTGTACTGATGTACCGCTAACCACATAGAAAAACAAAGAGATAAACAATCACAATTACAGAAAATCTTTGGACACTTCTAAAAAGATAGTAAGGATGACGTATTGGAAGGTGTACTGTAGGTAGTTTGAGAAAGATGAACTATTCTTTCTCATAAAATATCGGACAAGAAAGTGCACCCACATGCTAAAACAATGTGATCAACTGGTGTTTGTAACATTTCCAGACACTAGATATGAACGTATTAAAAAAACACGTTGACTCGGTATATGAAACATTAGCCTCATTTCGAATTCGCGTTTTGCTATGGGAAATTTAAAGCTATTACATTGCAAATATGCATATTGTAAACATGCAATGCATTTTCAGTGTCTTACACAATTTAAAATCTTAGTTACAACGAATTTCTGATGTAATGATGTGAATTTTTGAGTCCCTTCGTTATATACAGATTTAACATTTAACCAGTTCAAAATGTGAGACTGAAATTACGAAAGAACTGGAGTCAAGAGTAACAGGCAGTATAGCTTAGAATAATAAGAACAAACATAAATCAGTTTCATGCTCACAAGCTTTTAATATATATATATATATATATATATATATATATATATATATATATATATATATATATATATATATATATATATATATATATATATATATATATATATATATATGTATATATATATATATATATATATATCCCACATGCATTAAAAATAACATGGCATTTAAAGTGTCGTATAAAGCAATTTGATACACCAATACTATTGGTATATCAAATTGTGATCCGCCTATAGCGCAATAATACTCATATATAAACATTCTAGCGACCGTCTACAGTTGATTGTAGATCAACAATGAATTTTGACACATTAATCATTAGTGACTGATGAAACTAACGATAAAAAGTATTAATAATCCTCATTTTCTAAATGAATTTAATATGGTACACATTTTCATGACAATGCTTTCTGATTCCTGTTCCCCCGCCCGTCTTATGCATAACGGACAAACTACGCAGAAATGTGGAGTGAGAGAGAAAAGTAATTAGGGCTGGATTAATACTTTGAAATAGAAATTACACCAAGTAACCTGCAAGAATATGATTCGTCGTAACGATACGTGTACACTTTCCTTGGGATCTATCTACAGTGTTTACCAATGATACATTGTTGCAAACCATGTCGACATTATACAGTAAATTCCTCGGTTACGTGGTACACATACTGTGAAGTATTTAATGTTTTGTTTTTGTTACTGTTTCTTAAACATACTACAATGTTCTAAAAATCGATTATTATTAATTAAGCATGAAAATGTCAAAAGGCCTCTCTCTCTCTCTCTCTCTCTCTCTCTCTCTCTCTCTCTCTGGACCATCGTAGCATGATACGGGCAAAATCCATGAAATGGCGAACGTAGAGGATTTTCCGACAATATCTCTGGACTTATGAATGATGGTAAAAGTTAAGTCAAACCGACCAAAGGATGAGAGAGACAGAGTCAGAGACAGACAGACAGGCAGAGACAGAGTTTTAAAGTCAAACCGACGAGAGAGAGAGAGAGAGAGAGGGAGAGAGAGAGAGAGAGAGAGAGAGTTTGTGGGTCGGTTGTACTGTTGCTAAAGCAGAATAATGACTTAGATCAACTGTAAATATATTAAAATATTTTAATTACCTCTTGTTGGTTCGTCTGTTGGCTTAGTTTCTATTCCACATTAATTTCCATGAGCCGGTATTTGAATGGTGTAGCTATCCAAGTGTTGCTACTGCGCTACTTTTATCATTACAACCATCTTCATGTTTAAATCATAAGTGTGTATTATATTGATTTAATCAATGTGGAGAAAAATAGAAACCAAGAAAAGAAAACAATCAACTTATCAATATGCAGAGGTGATTGTAAATAGCCACTACGGCAGAGAACTACATTTTGTAGCGGACACAATCGGGATGTGAGGAGTTCATTCACTAGGTCAATACACGGC
>JAECUM010017100.1:0-42652 GCA_016617855.1 Megalonaias nervosa | reverse complement strand
GTATCGATTTGACATAAATAACTTTATCGATTCATCTGTTAAAATTTGTGTCTCTGCTCACTTTAATGACAGCTTCCACAATTTAAAATAGTTTTCATTTATGGCAGTTGAAATTCTTAACTCGGAAATGGAACCTATGTTAAAGAAACATATTGGATTCACGGTCTGGATATTATCTATCCAACAGGTTTAAATTCTGAGATTATATTGTTACGACTCCAGGTCTTAAAATATGAAACAGGAAGTAGTTAAACCCAAAATGTAAGAAAAATTTCAACAAAATATTTATTTCCCACAAACCAAAATCGAATGCCAGAACCTACATGCCCTACTCTCAATTCAATTTTTCATACTTAATAATATACTTAAATTCCATTTTCTCCTCCAATTATTATTGATGCTTATGTGCATATATTATATTCTTCCAGTCAACTTTATTTCATCACTGTGTTCATTATCGAATATGTATACTGTTACGTGTAGGCTCGTACAAATCTAACAAAAGAAAAGTGTGAAGTTAACAAGCTTTGTAAATTTTAACAAAATAATTTATTTCCCTAGAAAACAATGTAAAATTAGGAAATAGGACGTACGGTTTGTGAATATAATCCAAAATTTAATCCCAAAATTGAAAAATGTAAGTCCTATCATTAAACAGTTCTAATTGAATCGAGGTTCGAATCTCGATGAAATTCCAATATGGAAGGCGATGACGTCAGATGAGGTCGTTGTACTGACGGCATCAGATCCTCGATTGAATCACAGTTTATAATGTTTGCGTTTAGAATTTCCAGAATAAATTTCCACTGAATATCTTTCTCTCAGAACTTTTATAAATATGAAGCACTTGTGTAGTTTTCTAGAGAATGAATTATTAAATTCCAAAAAATAGATGAACTTCAAAACAATCTGCCTTCAACAATGAAACACCTTGAGCTCTGAGGTGTAAAAATTACGACTGAACTAATCTACTACCAATTGGCTGTTTTAAGCCTCGATTTTAGATCACATGGTAGCTCACGTGTTAGACGACGTGACCACTAATTTGAACGGCGCAATAAAAAAAAAAATGCCATTTAGCTCGTAGCTAGAATAGCCCTATCTAAGAATCAGATTCTCACGCTGGAGAAATAAAAATGAAAGACTGTTTACAATTCAGCTAAGACGTGGTCCGAAAATGACCTTGGTAATAGCCAATCATATTCACCCCATGTTTACAAGATCTATGAACCAGGGTGAGCTAAAAATAATGCTGAAGTAACAGTTAGGGTTACTAATCTAATAGGGTTAAGCCAATTTTCCCCTAAAAGACTCAAATCCAATAAAAATTATCATTACAATAAAATGTAATGAAACAAAATTAAAATAAAAAAGAATTTAAAACTAACACACAAGTAATTAAATTACATATACTTAACAATACCCGTACAAGACACGGTATGTAACTATTATTTATCCCTTCTGCAATTATATTTCTCCTTTTACTTCTCGTTCTATCATACTTTTCATTATGCGATTATAAAACTTTATAAACCTCTCTCGTATGTTGCTACCAGATATGAAATTTTCTTGCTTATACTACTCAGCGCGATCACTTCGCATGTACAAAATAATGTTTTGAAATATACCTTTCAAAACAAATCATGCAATAAACTTTTATGCAACAAACTAAATCCCTAATATCGGTAAAAAGCTCACTAGAGCTTATGTTGAATTTTTGATTTAAATTATTCCGACGTTAAATAAATCTTATCTTATCTTTTCGCTTTCAAAGATTTTATACATAATAATCTCAGTTACAACTCTGTTGCATGTCATTATCCTTGTGTCATCTCCAGGAACTTTTCTAAAGTACTATTCTTATTATTTTTTCTTTAATGTAATTATCTGGCATTGAAAACGCTGACGCCGAAACGATTATTATTGGCGGAACATTGCTTTGTTTTATATGTAGTTTTATGTTGATACATTATTAGATAAATGAGACGGTTTGACGTACAACTAAGCAATAATATTTCACCATTTGATTCATGCTGCTTTCTGAGAACAAACATCTTGAACGCAAGTATTTTTCTTTTCCACATGACCACAGGAATACTTTTCGACGCCGTTGACTTGGGGATGAAAGAAGCGATATCATTCTTTTGAACATGGCTATACGTGCGTGTTTTTCAAATGCTCGGCATTGGTGGTCAGTTTTGCTCTCACTGGCAGGCTACTAATTTGCCCTACTGTCATCACAATGCCAGTATTGGTTTATCAGCTGCAGCTATTCGACTACTTAAATAGTCATGGCTGACACTGTTTTTAAGTTACACTAATTTATTGCCCCGTAAACTATTAACCTGTCCGTGAGTTTATCCTTTCAGGAAGTTATAGGTTTTATATTCTCATCAAGGGTTAAATTTGATCTGCTTAATTTCAACATGAAGTAGTACCTGGGTTTCTATGAATCTAGCATAGGTCATTTATAGACTGTGAGGGTAATTCAATGAAGTTCGTGCCAGGTTGAATGGAAACAATTTGACAGATTTTGCCACCCGTGAGTCTTTGACTATTTATTTGCACGTACGATGTTGTTTTTAATTTCTGTAATGCTTTCTTTCTCACTACGTACGCATGTTGAAATACGGTAGTCTCTTTTGCGCCTGCGACAATAATGTCAATGTGTTGAAGTCCTTGAAAGTCACATGTCTTCTAAATCAGTTGTTCTATTCCAGTAAAGGACTGGAGTAATATCGATGCAGTTCTACGCTGCTCTGATACGATAGGATTGTGATGTGTGTGATTTGGATTTTTAAAGTAGCTTAAACATGTTTCTGTCATATTGTTACGATGTCTGCAGTGTGGCAGTTTATAGTGACGTCTAGCACTGGGGCATCATGCCGCAGACATCTAGCATCATGTCCCACCAAGTCACATTATCCTGATACCAGGCAGACCAGTCAGTCCTAACACTAACCTCTTAATGCTGAGCGCCAAGCGAGGCAGCTGTTAATACCATTTTTATAAGTCGTTGGTATGATTCGGCCGGGGTTCGAACCCGCGGCCACCGGAGAGGTCCTGATAAGATTGCCTAACCAATTTAGTTAGAAAGCTTGTATGATGATGATAAACCATATTAACGTTTTGTGTTCAAGCTTTGGAAAATCGCAAATCTTCTATAAGCTCTGGAAAGTCGCAAATCTTCTACAAGCTTTGGAAAGTCGCAAATCTTCTACAAGCTTTGGAAAGTCGCAAATCTTCTACAAGATTTGGAAAGTTGCAAATCTTCTACAAGCTTTGGAAAGTCGCAAATCTTCTACAAGCTTTGGACAATCGCAAATCTTCTACATCAGTTGCTGCATTGGAACGAAGCTTTGTGGGTAATAATTAAATCTGATTAAAACTGATGTATATTTATAATCAGTAGATCGGATGGGCAACGGTTAGAAGCTATGTGCTGTTGACTTTGTATTTTATTAATCAAATCACAGCTTTGAAATTTCTGAAAGTAAAAATCATCATTCGGAACAGATCATTACTAACGATAATTCTCCCTAACACGAAAAGAAACGCTTTATCTGATAGGCTAATAAAATGATAGGTCTTGCAAATCCAAAGGTCATCGAAACATTAACTTTAATCGGTGTCTATTAGACGTCTGTTATGTCGGAAATCTCGATTTTAATCAGACTGGGATAATATCACTATGAGTCTAAAAATTATGCCGTGATATTCTTTGAATTCCTCTGTTGCATGTCTCACCTCCTTAAATAAAACACTTGTAACATCACTTGTAGCATCATAATAAGCATTATTACATATTTGCGGTAAAGTGTTTGTAAGTTATATATCTTCTACATCAGTTGTTACATTCAAGTGAATGTTTGAACTGATACCAATATAGGTGCAATATTTATGATTAGTTATTTTCTTGCCTGCCGCACCTGCTTATAGCTTGTAGTATTCATGGTAAACAGTAGTGGTTAAAGGGCGACTTGACACCTCTTTGCATTTTTTTTTTGGCAAAAACATCACAGTGCAGGGCTGAACATAAAAAGGACTTCTCTTTTGAAAAGCCGCCAAGAACCCTCTCCAGAGGTTATGCTGCTTCCACACCACACACGACTACCTACTATCTCATTCCACCCCCACCTACAAAGAAAAGCTAGTGAAAAGGCGTGTACAGCTGGGAAAGTTGGAGTCACCAAACCCTTGGTGGACTAACTGTATAGGATTCCGTACGGAAGTCGACCAATCTAAGCTGCTCGAAGTCATGACCCCCTAGTCCGATAAATCAACCCCCCAAATCTATGTTGATACTGATGAACGATATGTGGGTATGATGTCACATGTTCATTAAAATGTGCAATTTTGCTGCATGCAAATCTTCTCGGAACAAACCTGCTTACACTTTAGATACATACCGGTAATTGGTAACAGTCATATCTAGCGGGAAATTCAAAATGGCCACAGGACAGATGGTTCTGCTATTCCACGAGGATTTACAAGTAACAAAAACAGGACTTGCTCCGGAAATACAATGTACTTGTCACCGAAAGAACCTTTCAGGCAATGGGAGCTTCACAGCAGCGAGAAATACTGGTAAATGTATAAAATATACACCGATGTGTGCAGCCAAAATTTTCTGCAGATGTTTGTAGCTTTGAATGAATAGATGATATCAGCCCCTAAACCAAAAAACCGGGAGATTTATCGGCTAATGACCCCACCCCCTGCGTAGTAGACGTACTAAAGTAGGAGGTCGACGAGAAGGGGGTCAAGTTTAATCTCATCCTTAAAACAGCGTTAGAGAAGGTCACGACCGACATAGCAGCCGTCCTGTGTATATCGGTGTTTCTGTTGAATAACAAAGCCGTAACGGCGCTGTCCTCCACGCATGCTCATAGAGCGGCATTAATGGCCGACCTCAAATCGACCTTCATTAACATCGAAAAGAATATGACATTCTTCCTGTCAGTTCCAGTTCATCGACAGTTTTCAGTTCTACCCGCCTCAGCCTCGCCCCAATCGACATATTTATTTATTTATTTATTTATTTATTTATTTATTTGTTTGTTTGTTTATTTAGTTGACTGCTCTGGTGGCCTAAGTGTCTCGAGCGTCCGCCTCGGATGCGGTTCTAACCCCGGCAGAGTCATACTAAAGACTTATAAAAATGGGGCTCAGCATTAAGAGGTTAGTGTTAGGACTGGTCGGTCTGCTATCAGGATAATGTGACTGGGTGGAACATAATGCTACATGTCTGCAGCATTATGTCCCAGTGGTAGACATCACTAAAAATCCAAGCTGTACACACACTTATTTACTGTATGTGCAGTTATCGCCGGTATACTGGTCCCTTATGTTAGCTATGAAAAGAAACCACTTCTGATTGGCTTTGAGTAATAACTCAATGTCAAACTCGAGCTCAGAATGATATGCTCTCAAAACCCGGTTGTACCTGTCCTTTCTGTGCGAGAGTTTGCCGTAGCTAGGTACCGGAAAAGAAAAAGATGCGGTATCGACTTAAGAGATGAATATTTTCAACGTTTATCAGATTGTTTTTCTTTTCCTTTTCCATTCTCTTGTAATCATCGCCCGCAAATAAGAAAGCTAAAATAAAGTGTTTTATATTTTTAACATAATAAAAGCTGAAGCGAAACTCGCATATATTTCCAACTTCGATTGCCACTGTAGTTCCTGTCATCTAAATGGAAATGGTAAAATGAGCTCGGTTGTTTTAAGACACATTTATGTTGTAGTTTTACAAGAGCACTAAATATAATTAGATCCACGTTCTTAAACGAATCTCATTCAACCCGCGACTTGGTATGTTCTGGCAAGATATGAAAGACATGCGGTGTTACACATATCATATTCAGAGTTTTCTTTTTCGTTGTGTTTCTCCGAGTGGTATTTGTCAAACAACACTATCAACATCTACAGCTATATTGATACTACCTTACCATAACCTGTCTGATGGTCAAAAGATCTTGTGTTCATTAAGAAAGCAATTTTCCGAGTGATTGCCAGTTTTAAATCGAAATTTTCTGAATGGAGAAGATGTTCTTCAGGTACAACTAAATGCCCAGTTCTGGTTTATTATAATTACTGTGGATATTGCTCTGGTCTGACTGGTGGGTCGGTGGTTCTTTCTGGGGTTTTCCCTGGTTGTTCCTCCACCATTTAAACTGGCCACCATGTATAGCCTATCTTGTGCTGAAAAATGGCTTTAAACCCTCCAACAACAACAACAACAACAACAGCTAGTCTGACTGAGTAAGATCTTAATTTGGAAAAAAAAACAAAACATAGAGACAGAGATTCTTTTCCATAATTTATTTTAACGTCCAAGCATCTTTCAAACCTACCATCCAATGTATTTAAAATCTTTACGGTGTAGTTAAATGAAAAATTATTTTCATATAAACCATATTTTGATTTCTTGCAACCGCATGTTCAAATAAAGAGGTGGTCTTGAGGTACAGGAAATGACGTAACCGTTATCACATATTTACTACCCAAAAAAGAAAGAAAAAAATACGAAGAAATACATACATGCATTTATCCTTAAAACCAACAAAACACTATTGACCAGAATATCTGAAACACTTTAAAGCCATTATTTTCATATTTATTTTTCTATTATCATTGTTGCCGGAAAGCGATGATACTGACAAAGTCAGATATAAACATTTTAACACGTTTGTTATCACGTTTGTTATACTTTAAACATTTAATAAATCATGACTGTGGTCGTATTCTTCCGTAAATCAGTCTTTTCGTTCATCTATGGGTGTGTGTGTGTGTACTTTTAACCCATCCTAATCGACTGGTGGAGCTTCTGCCTGATAATCCAAGAGTCGAGGGTTCGATTCTTGCCCAAACCAGCCCATGTCGACTGCCTAGGTGTGCCTTTGGGTACGACACTTGTTCGTATTTCCTAGGCTTGATAACCTTTAATGTGTAACATACACTGTTAAAACTAATGAAAACAAAACAATTCTTTTTTTATAAAGAAAAACATGATTTTTGTTCAAGGTAAACTGTATGCAACCTATTTCTGAATTATCCAGTTTGTGAAATTATGTTCTGCAGCAGACGTGTAGCTCTAGATAGAGGGGATAGTTTACAATTATGCTAAGTCGAACAGTATGGATATCGATTATGGCACATTTTATTGGCTATGTATTTTTTACTGTTGGTAAGTCTACATTGTGTTCATCGTTTTGGCATAACGTAAATCACAGATATATTGAGCTGAATGGGTATATTTTTTCGTTCCGCATTTCTGGTACACTAGAGTTAAAATGTAATGGAAAATTTTAGAGAAAGCTCTATTGGTTACATATGGTAAAAACATTAATGCGTTGGTAGGCAGTATTCGCTAGACGCAGATGGGAAATCGCGTACTTCTAGGTACAGAAAAAGTTCAGACTACATAAAAAAAAAAACAGCACTCAAACATACGCGAATTCGCTCATTGGTTTAGCTCCGATCACAAGAGCTACTTCCGCCCTATGCAGTCTAATAGTAAGGGTTTGTGACCGTAATGGTGAAAATAAAGGTTAATTCGCCGGATTGGATTCATGCGATGGTCGTCCGAGAGTTATGCGATGGTACGTTACTGTCTTTGTAATGTATATGCGTAGTTTTTCAGTCTTCTTGCGATTCTGAAGCGATAAAGACGCGTGAGAAAAGTCAAATCGAGCGGAGGGTTGTGGTCACGCTTGCACTCCTTGTGCTCATTTATAATACCGATAAGGTGATTTCAAGTTGTCAGAGATTTCGTCGTACTTTATTCATAAAACGTCAGACTCCTGTGCTCCGATAACGGCACAAAGGGTATACGGATGGTAGCACAATATTCTCAATGCATTTGAATTAAAAAGCGTGGTAATAATAAAATGTAAATTCTCAATCTCACTCAATACTATTCTTTCCACGCATGATCTGTTTCGATGCTGATCAATAGAAAACTTATCTATCTTAACCAGACACAGATGTCCCTAGCGACTGTTTACCTGCCCTATTTGTGATCGAAATATCACATTCTCTGGACAGCGTATGCCAACTTGTTTCTCACGTGAGCTTAAGAAAACAAAATCCTTGGCATAAGACAGGTGTAGTGGCACAAAAGGTGTCAGAGATTTAGAAGAAATTCGATAGCCGTGAATAGTGGAGCCCTTACATATATTTTCATTTTATCATATGAGACAAGCAACTGCACCGGATGAAATCTGACGTTTTAGTTGTAAACATTTATTTCGAAGTTTTGGCAGAAAAGAGAAAATAATGTAATTAGTATCATGAAGATGTACATGTGTACGTCGTAAGGTAGCAGTATTCATTGCCATTGTATTATGGGTCTGATGACCTACATGTCGTTGCATTACGGGTCGGATGACCTAAATGTCAATGTATTACGGGTCGGACGACCTACATGTCATTGTATTACGGGTCGGATGACCTACATGTCACTCTATTACGCCTCGGGTGACCTACATGTCATTGTATTACGGGTAGGATGACATGTCATTGTATTACGGGCCTGATGACCTATATGTAATTGTATTAAGGGCCTGATGACCTACCTGTTATGAATTTAATGCATGAAAAAGTAAAACAACTTTATATAATGTGCGTTTGGAATCAGGTTACAATTAAGTTTACTATATATTCTCTACATTTCTTTGTCAGTACTAAACTTTCCGGTGGTACAAATGACAATAAACCATATCTTATTCTAAAGTACTTTCAAAGATGAACTCACGGTGAAGTTCTTGTCATAGGTTATCTGGCATATTTTGAGAACCTGAACTATAAACACAGGTTCGGCCCTAGGATGTGCGGGGCCCAAGGCAGCATGCGGGGCCCAAGGTAGCAAGCAATGAGCGCGGGGCCCCAAGCAAAACAACTGCATTGCGGAGAAGCTCGGGGCCCAAGGCGGTTGCCTCGTTCGCCTTGCCCTAGGGCCAGGCCTGTATAAACAAATAATCGTGCATTGGGTTAAAGGTTTCAATACCTGACCATCATCAATGCCTCATTACTCAATGTGCATTGTTGCTGAAATACACACAGACAAGCTCACCATAATGCTCAAAATCTAAAGAACAAACAATTACCATTAAAACAATACTAAGAACTCCTAAATCTAACTCTTGTATCACCACCAAAATGAGAGAGGAAAAAAACCTCAAAAATAGACTTGGACAACAATCGTCAGATCTGAACCGGAAGTAATAATTGTAACCTGAATCCATTTAAAAGTGATGAATTTGAGAGGCACTTGATACAATTTTTCATCGATCCATGTTTTCTAAAATTGCATCGCAAAATCATAAACATATCATTCAGACACGGCTTAGATCAGATTTGGCATCAAGCCTTTTATTTATTTGTTTTTGCCTCGTGTAAATATCGATTGCTTCTGGATAGCGAGGGTTTTTCTCGGAGACTTTTAGACTGGATCCCTTAAACAGGGAGCGCAAATGTTAACAGTAACACATACATCATCTGCAGGAGTAATGTTCATTGTTAGTTGATCCTATCGTGAAACTTGTGCCGGTTACAACATCCCCTCTAATATGGAAATATTATACCTGATTCAGTGCGTGAAATAAAAAGCTGACGTAAAAAACAAAAATTAATGAAAAAAGGGATAACGAATTTAGTTGCATAAATATAACAATTATGCAAATAACATATTTCGATTACTGAAAGCGATACTCCATCATAAATGGTAACAATAGCTTGAACGTCATTCAAAACTTGAAGCAGTTAGCCGAGAATCTAATGCAATTGATCTAATAACAAGACAAATGTAAATGTAAGCTATGGAGAGGATCGTGTTTTGTAACGTTTTGCAATATATATCTGCCTTTCTTGTTAGGAAAGGAAAATTACTTTTTCATCAAAAGATGAAAATGTATTAGAAATTGATATTATTTTACATTCTAACAGGAGCAATGTTATAATCTCTTCTAGCGTTTCGTTGACCTGAGCTTTGTGACGTAACTATGAATGTCATAGCCTTGATTCTTAGCATGTGACGTTCTTTCATCAAAAGTAGATAATACATATGTAAGCAGATGCAGATTAGTGGTTGTTTAGAAAAATAATAATAAAGATTCCTTTCTACATTTTAGTATTTTGTACAGAGTTACATTTTTAAACAAACCAATTCACAAGGATTTCCTCACTGGTTATCCCGTTTTCTTAAATAGGAGACCTTGGTATTTTTAAAATAATTTGTAATTCTCATTATTTTGGTATGTGATTGGTAGGTGTAATTTGGGTTATAGAGCACGCAACTTGGTCTCACTTCAGATGCGCATCTCTCAAAAGATTATTAGCTCTGTCTGTTCATTTCGCTTTCTGAACTCCAGATGTAAATTGGAGAGAGAGAAAAAAAAATCCGAAAAATATGTTTCTTATTTTTATATTTACAGTTCATTTATTGCACTTTCAAAGTTTGTATTGTCCACTTTGGCAAATTGATTCCCCCTATTTTAATAAATTCTGAAGTTAGTGTACTTTGGAATGGTCAATTTTGGGAGTAGCCATTTTGATCAGCTGTCTGTTTTAGTCAGAAGACTGCTTTCATAATACCACATTCACAGAAATTTTAGTCACCGTATATGACAGCAGCATAGACGCATAACAATAATTCTATCCATTGCGCTTGTTGCAAGTGCACACAACTTGAACTTAACCGTAGAGAGGAACCAATGCGAAAACATACTTACTCCCACTCACCCCAACGAAACCAAAGAATTTTTTCAAGTCTTCGAAATTAAATACGTGGAGTCTTAGATTGTCTTCTTATAGTGTACAACTGAAAATTATTAAATTAAGCATGATTAAATCTGATTCGAGTTTTGTTCAACAGATCAATTAATGATTGTGCAATAACGGAACAATCGTGCATTTTTACATCAATTGAACCTGACAATTTGTATGCTTGGTGTTCTTTGCTTAAAATAGCTTATTAAGTACATTATAATAACATAAATACTTTATAACTAGTCACATGATATCTTGTATTTTGTTTCAGCTTTTTATCTGTATCCTAATGTTTATGTTCTTGTCAATATCAATCAATATTAACGCCAACTCTAATGGCGTCCATTTTCTCCCTTATACACGCAAAGTCAATAGCTACTTCAGATAATGTGTTTATTTTTTTTTTGCGACTACAATATAAAACGGTTACCATCTCAGTCTGCCGCAAATCGTGAGACCCATGATGCTTCAAGTACCTGTCTGGTCATGCTTGTGTGCATTAGTCCTTTTCGTGATAATATTAAACTGTTTAAAGAGCGCAGGCCACGTATAAATGATCCGCAGCCAATATTTGGCCCGCGTGTCTGTAGTTAGACTACTCTGTCTTAATCAGTTCACATGGAACTGGTGTATAGTTGTTGTTGTTGTAGGGTTTAACGCCATTTTTCAGCACAAGATAGACTATACATGGCGGCCAGTACAACTGATGGAGGAAGAACCCTGGAAAACCCCGGGTAGAACCACCGACCCACGAGGAGTTACTGGCAAGCTTTCTCACATACCCACGTTAGCCGAGCCTGAGACTCGAACCCAACGCAGACAGAGGTGAAATGACAGTGATCCGGAACGGTGAGCATTTCAGACCACTCGTCCGCTCGGGGCCCCGAGCTGGTGTATAGATGTGGAGAAAGTAAAATGAGAATTGAGAAAGGGATAGACACTAAGCTGACCGAAAGCTTTCGTGATCTACGGATATTTTCCAAGAGGGACGACACTAACGATGAACAATTATGATTACAAAACAATGGAACAAGGGTAACATGTTTAAAAGATATAATAAATCAACAGAAAGATTTATGAAGAATTATTTAAGAGCAAAAACAATAATAACTTGCAAACTCAACCACTTTTTTAACCATGACAAAAATCTTTTAGATCTTAAAAGAAGCTTTTGTGAAAGTAAGTTAACGCTTGAGGGTTGCAGTTTGGCACTGAAAATATGAAAAAAAGATATACAGTTGATTCTATGAATTATTTTGGAACAATCTCTGCGGTGTTCTCTTTAGATCTCTAATTGGTGGATACGATATACATAATCACTTAGAATTTCAGTTTCAGGGAATCACGACTTACATTCCAAAAGAAGAAAAATATAGGAAATTTATTTTCTTCTTAAAAAAATAGAAACTGGCCTCACTACTAAATGTAAATTATAAGATTGCGTCAGCATCTATTGCAAATAGGGTAAAAAATATTCCTTCTATCATTAATGTCAGCCAAAATGGCTTTATGAAAGCGATATTTATACAAGAAATTTTATGACCCGATGAACTATCTCGAGGTCCTCTCTTACTGAGTGACCTTAAACAAGATTTCGACTTGGTTGAATGGGCCTTCTTGCAAAAAGGCTCTGAAATCTTTAACTTTAGAGGTTCCATTTGTCACTGGTTTTGGGTATTTTACGATAAATAAAAGGTCTTGGACATTTATTTTGTGGGAGAGAGGTTGTCGCCTGGGAGACCCCTTAGTACTGTGTTTATTTATAATGAGAATTGAACCTCTTGTAATAGAACTAAAAGAGAACACAAATATTGCAGGCATATTCTGTAATGAAACATAATTCGAACTCGAACCGTATGCTGATGATACTTCTCTTTTATTAGTGAGTGTGGGTTTAGCGCAGTTCTCAGCATGCGATGGATATACATGATGGTCAGTATAATTGATAGAGTAGGAAACCGGGAAAAACCCAGTAAGAACCACCGACCCACGGGAAGCTACTGGTAAGCATTCTCACAAAGCCACAGGTGAGATGTCTGTGCTCGGTAAAGGCGAGAGCTTTAGTTTATTCGGCCACCCTCTGTATTATTAGATAGTTCTCCTTTGTACTTGAAGACAACCATGCAGATTTTGAATGGCCTTGCCTTGATATCAGGTTTGTTCTTTAAGTCAAGCGTAATTTGGATTGGAAAGTAGAATAAAAACCAATTCCAGGGAAATAAATATGTCAATAAATAAGTTTAAGGTACTGAGGTGGATCATAATAGATCCCTGGGAAGATAATAACTAAATGTGTCTGTGTGTGCGTGTGTCTGTATTGTATACATATATGTGCTTCTCTATTGAACAGATAATGCTTGGTTTTCGTTGGGGTGAGGGTACATGAATTACAATAGTACGCACAACGAATAAAATATTCTTATATTTTCCGACATTTGTGCAATGCTGATGTAACCATATTTAATAAAGGTTTGCAAAGTGCTTTATATTCTTAAATATTACAAAAATCATATCGATCTACGAGAACATAATACGAAACAGTAATCAAGCTACTGCTGCATTAGCAGATATTAATCATGTCATTGTTGTTTTTCTTCTTTTGTTTGGTTTTTATTTTGTTGTTGTTTTTCTTTTTTCTTTTTCTTATTTTGTTTCTTTTTTTTTTTGTTCTCAATAGCATCTCGCATTCAAAAGTCATAAAGAAACATTAACATAAAGGTAACTATCGCAATTTCGCTGACAGGACCATTGCTTATAAATTTTCGGAGGGAAAAATCATCCGTGTATTTCATATCAATGCTTTATACACTGTTTTTACGAATAAGTGTGCTTATGAAAATGGGTGCTTTCTCTATTTTTGCAAAGCAAGCGAATCAGCAGCGGAGTACTGAATTCATATATGCCAAACGTACCATATGCCCAGCCATAAACAAGATTTCTTCCTTTCAATTGCTCTGGTAGCATCTCTCTTGCTACTCCAGTGTATTTCATACTAATATTCGGAAATGGTGCGTGTTTAAGTTCCTCTCAGTTTAAACTATTTCATTGCCATGAATGTTAACAAATCTGGTCTGGCTATAAGTTCTCACAATTTAAAATAAGCCATTCCTCTACAGTCGATGATAAATTCACACGAATAGCGACAAAACATTTGAACAGTTTCGTACAGTTATATGTAAACATACGTGATTCAGAGAAAATATGTACATGAGAGAGAGAGAGAGAGAGAGAGAGAGAGAGAGAGAGAGAGAGAGAGAGAGATATTAATATATTAATGAAAGAAAGATTAATACATCAATAATTGTGGCATACATACACCAATATGAACAAAAATGATAAAAAATAAGACTAGAATGTATTTGTTTTTCAAAATAGTAGGAGAGAAATGAATATAGAAATCAAATTTTTAATACTTCTTAATTATGTAAAGCGTTTCGTGTCTTTAATGCATGTTTGGAACAAGTCAAATAAGCGAATATTAACACTCACTGTAAAATCAAGCCATCCATAAAACAAATTATTTGTAGTCGCACGAAAATCGAGATGATTTAGATTTTGAAGTAAATTCCTATGTATAGTATTTGCAACTACATATATAATGGTATGCATTTTCTATATCATCGCTACAAAAACTGAATGGATTATACCTCAAATAAAATATAAAGCATGATATAAATCACTGCAGTTATTTCCATTTATGGTATGCAAAATAGATAATTTCCTATTACAAAAAGATGGGTAGGCACTTGTGTTGAAATGGCCTCTGTTTTACTTCTGAATGTAGAATACCTGCACCGTTTATTGGGAGTTCCAAACGTGAATAGAAGAGTGTAGGAAACGGTTTCTTCTTATTTCGAGTCCTTTAAATTATTCCTATTTCTAAGCTTATACCGGCTTGTCTCGCCAGCCAGTTGTACTAGAAGGACAGCAAGGTATGAAGGAGAGGCACAGTAAGTAATTTTATGAAAGTAATATAGTTTATGAAACTTTTGTCTATCTGTTCAGATAAACTAAGAGTTTGTTAATAAGCCATACAAAATGAAACACATATAGTAAGATTAGTAAAAATTCTTCCTACTTCTAATAGTAGTTTTCTAATTTAAGAGAATCTTGAGCCTAACAATCATCCGATACAACACCAGTGCATTTATAGTAAGTGGCGGATGTAAGTAAGATATATATTTTCTAATGTCATTGACTAAATGAATATTTATGTATGTTCAAGGCAGTTGTCTTTTTATATTTCGACAGAAGCATGTTGTCAGTATGTTTCGTCCAGTTGCCTAGACTACTGAAAGTTACGCCAAGAACTCACTAAAAAAGAGGATTTCGGTTTAGAATTTTAGCCCAGGAAAAACTGGCTTCAGCTTACCCTAAAATAACACTACCCCAGTTTTAACTGGATTGAAACCATACAACCACTGTCTTTACCAATCGTCAATCGTTTGTAAATCTATGTTCCATGCATATAAAATTTCGGAAGTATCAGTTGACGAGTACACCAGTGAGTTATCATCAGCAAAGAGTCTTGCGGCGCTCAAGCAATCGGTGCCTTTAGCTTTAAAATACACAATATATAATAAAGGACCTAAAACAGAGACATGTGGTATGCCAGCCGTAACATAATGGCTACTTCGTTTGGCATTATTTACAACAACAAGAAAAATTAAAAAAAAAAACTGTATCGAGCCTATTACACAGGTGGTCAGAAAACCAATCAATAAGAGAACTATTAATGCCATTAAACTTTAAGTTATTATTAGACCTTTAAGCCCAACTCAATCAAGTGATTTAGCTTCATCTCAAAAGACCGCACACGCCATTCTTATTATCAAGCACAGTAGATATATTATGGTAAATATATATGAGCCGAAATACCGTAAAATTGTTGGGATGAAAACCGGATTGATATTTGAATATACGATCATTTCATTTAGGTGGTTATGGAGATGCTTAAAAATAATTCTTTCCATGACTTTAACAACACAAATCAATGATGAAATGAGCCTGTAATTTGAAGTATCACTGAAACATCCCTTTTTATACAAAGGCATAATTTTCGCGGTTTTCAACAAAGATGGAACATTTTTGTTAGCAAAGGACATGTTCAATAGAATATAGAGTGGTTTAAATATGGATGTGATGGTTCGTTTGAGCAGATGGTGACTTATTTTTATACAATTATCTTATTAACCAGCATGTTTAAGTCTGACATTTATGTTTAACTATCACGATTTATATTAATGATTGTAAAGGTTGTATGGAAACATCTGTTTTATTTTCACTAAAGTAAAGTGAACTGAATATTAATTTTACTTTCCATGACTCTTCAATAAACAAGGACGATAATGACAGCCTCCCAAGCCATGAAAATCTTAAATAATTTTGTTTGATGGGTATATCTTCTTCTTTCAAGGCAGTTTTCTTTAATCATTGGTCATCAAGGTTACTGTAGCCCCTGATGCTCCGTCAACTAGACATCGAACAATGATCGATTGATTTATTGACTCACTGGTATTTTCTCGAAAGTCATCGCGTTTGCTACAGTTTCAACGTGGGCCTTTCCTCAAAAAGGAATGAAATACAAGGGTCTCTTCAAAGATCCTGACGCTTTACTGGGAGAAAATAATTTCCAGGAATTAAACATACGACCATTTCTTCCTTTCAAATGTCAAGTGTTGAACCCATCCCTGATGTGGTTCAGCGAAAAGAAGATTTCAAAATTACCTTCCGTGGTGCAAATACTGGACATCAGCTTCGCACCTTATTCATGTAGACAAAGTAGACATCATTAGAAGACTTTTGGTGAAAACCCCATGCCAGAATGGTCATCCGCTCAGCTAAAGTACTGAAAACAAGATTTTGAAGACATCACGAGATGTCTTTTAGTGGAAATCCATGTTGATATGACATTCCATTCAATATTTTCAACATGGTCGCTGTGGCGGCCATATTGGACATCAGATCGGCAACATTTTAATTTGAGAACTACTAAACATCATAATAAGTCGTTTAGTCAAAATCTATGTTGTTATGGCTGATGCTTCGATGTTTGTATTGAAGATTCGTTTTTCATTTTCGTCCATATGTCTACCAATATTTTCCACAGTCATATCGACCTGGTAACAACAAATATCTCCTAGCTAATGATATTCACTCCTAACAGAGCTTAAGCAGCTAAATTTGGAACAAGCCCCACTTGCGCTTGTCATTCTAATACAGAATGTCAAGATTTACTAGTCAACTATGCCATCAATAGTTTACCAACTGTTGAGTATCATGTAACCATATGCACCTCCAGCTTGTAACTGTTGTCAGTGAGATGCTCGGTTATAATGAAGATCTGACAGCGACCGCTTTGGGGTCATTTTCTGGTAACCTATGTTATTACTATAATCACTAATTTTATCAACCAATCAAATGAAGTCTTATATCTTCGTGTTTGGAGACAGAATATTGTGGATGAAGAGCATGAATGTGTACCGAACGATTTGATTCACTTTCAGATTTTTGCAAAGATGCATTTGCATCGGCAAATTTAAAGGTCACCAGAACATGACCCTTAAGATCTTCACGTAGGACAGCGGAGATCTCATTTTAATCAGACTGCATTGTTTAAGCTCCAGTTCTCTGTTATCTTTTGTAAACCGTTTTTGGCTTTTTTTTCTTGGTTGGTGGCATGTTTCAAGGTTATACTCACACTCCCGAGTCTCAGTGTCCCTAAGTTCCATTAGATTTTGTGCTGTTGCCGCCAGATTCTGGGTCCTGTTTCTCTATTCCAATGAATCACTCCGACTTCTGATGCCACTGTAGCGTTTACGAGCACCTATCCTCCAATGGTACAATACACAAGAAGAAAACTTTTTATTCCTCGACAGTCTTTCTTGAACGCACACAGATATACGGCTGTTAATAGCAGGAAAATAACTCTCTCTCTCTCTCTCTCTCTCTCTCTCTCTCTCTCTCTCTCTCTCTCTCTCTCTCTCTCTCTCTCTCTCTCTCTCTCAAATAAGCACCGATCCGCATGAAGGTGATCTTCAGACTGACAACAGGAAACTGTGTATTGATGGAAGGAGTGTAATCTTCACATCCCGTTCCGGTGTGACCGCTTCAAACTGTAGTGCAGCAACTGTTTCAGCTATTCACAATCTCTTTGAAAACCGTCAATTTGCTTCTTTTTGAGCTTCTATTTTCATTCATAATGACTAAACAAACAAAAGCTTATGGTTTAAACATGACAGTTCTTTTAAATGAGGAAAGTAGAGCACTAAAAGTATGGCAGAGTTCCAAGCTGTGAAAGCGTGGCCATTCTATCATTGGGTGAGTGCATCCAAACGAGTGAGGATAGTTTACGTGAAATTAAGAACCAAAAAGATGTAATTAAAATATTTCAAGATATATACTGTTGATGTAAGCCATTATTAAGCTTTATTTTTAATTGCTACTGGCCATAAAATCGTTTTTATCATCACTCTATTTTGTCTCTGTTTCTCGGTTTGTATGGTAATTTTACTATCATAGGTCCAGTGATATTGTCGCATGCCATGGGCCAAAAATCGCTACACTCCTTTTCAGAGTGGCTTCCCACGATTGTCCAGGGAGAGAGAAAACTGGGTCCACTGGGGAAAAACTGGCAACCTGGTTGACCAACCAACAGAGATGGAGGGGTGGGGTGGATGGAGACTGACTAAGATTGCTTCTATCGCCCATCTCTCCGTTTCTCAGTTTGTCAATTAGTCTTTCAGTTTTATCAGGATGATCGATTGAACGAGAGTGATCTTAAATATTGAGGTAAGACTGAGCAGCAAACACAGAATGAGAGAGAAAGAGAGAAGGAAGAAACCTTTCAACCATTTTAACACTTAAAAAAATGATCTGTTTTAAAATCTTATTATTGGTTTAAAAAAAGAAAAACAAAATAAAGCATCAAATAGATTACAGCATGTGTATGACATGTGAATATATCACTTTATGTGATTCAGATTGGCCCAAATAAGACCATGACATTATTGTGCAGTATTCTCTTTACTGATTGGCTTCGATCGTTGGAAAACTTTTCTAACCCCGCCTTCTGGAATTTTTTGGTTTCAATGAACATTTTGGCCGTCATTTTTTATTCGAATTACGAAAGGAACTGGGGGAAAATGGTCTCATCTGTCAGAATATGGCCAATTTACCACCACAGGGGCTTGTTATGTCGTGTATAACATATCATAACATGAAAAATGGCTAAAACCCCAAGACAAGAACAACAACAACAAATAAAACTAAAGGTATTGCTCAGTTCATAGCAGGTGAGTAGGGTGGGGTTGGAGGGGGGCGGTAAAACTGTAACATGGAATCCACCTTATATACAATCATAGTTTAAATGTTAACTTACAGAAGTAAATAAACTCATCTCTGTTCACATAAGAATGTGGACATAAACCGGTCTCCGAACTGACAGAAGTTTATTCAACCACTGCATTTTTACGCGGTAAATATGTGATGCGATTCTGACTCAAAATGAAATTTGTTTACATATTCTGTAGTCTGCTGTTCCAAGTCAAGTACTGCAAATATCCGGTCACAAATACATTAGAGTAAATATGGGAATTTCTGCATCCAGTAAACCTTCTGTCACATGAATGTTGCAACAATATAATGTTTAGTTGTGAAAGTGACATGTTAGGTTACCTAAACATAGATCGTCTACTGCACTCTAATGGGATACTGCATCAAACAATGCAACATCACGCGTATTGGACATTCTGTGTTGCAAAATGATTTTGTGTAAAATGTTCTGTTTATTAGGAAGTATGCTTGTTCGTTGACTTATAGTTTGTAAGAAAAGTATAATCTACTTTTAGACGTTAATACTAGTTTAACTTTGTTTGGGACTATTTTGTACGCGCAACAAATGAAAGATTCAACGTCTGTTAGAATGAACGAAATCATTCGTTCTTCTTTCTATCTAAATAATTTCCACTGAAAATAAAACTGTGATAAACATAATCTCAAATGGGTAATGATTTAATATTAAATTTATGAAACGCGTTCAATAATGTCAGCTTTTGCTCGCCAAGGCTCGCAAAAGCTGGATATTATTCAACTCGTTTCATAAATTAAGTATTAAATCATTACCCATTTGAGATCCTATATATATCCTCGGGTTCCTCTAGGTAACTTTGTGCAATTTTAAGTTCAATGTTTTCATACAGGTCAAATTCTTTTTTCTCTGACTCCACAGATCTCCTCATATATTGTGTCCATTATGCATGAGAGAGAAAGATTAAAAGGAAAACAGAGGGTATTTCGATGAAAATTGTGCAACATGTTTAAATCCAATATAAAACGAAAATTATTATCAAAGTCATTATTTTCTTATCTTCTTAATAATTAATAGGTGAAAATTCATCACTTAACTAGGGAGCACAGAGGTCATTGTCTACATTTGAAACCAGTATTGGTATATCATTGCTTTATACCAACACTTTAAAAGTCATGTTTTTTGTTTGTTTTTGAAAACAAAATGCATGTGATATATATATATATATATATATATATATATATATATATATATATATATATATATATATATATATATATATATATATATATATATATATATATATATAAGTATATAGAGAGAGAGAGAGAGAGAGAGAGAGAGAGAGAGAGAGAGAGAGAGAGAAGTGTTATGGATATGGAACAGTCTTCTTGTAACACAATTACATAATCCAGAATGTCTTTGATTAAATTGACAATTATCCCAAAATTGTGATTTAACAAAAAAAGTCAATGAGCACTTTGAAATTCCGATGATTAATTTAAATAAAAGACACCTCTCAAATTAAATCGTGAATACAACTAAAGTTAAAGAGAAGAATAAATAATTTTGATGGAAACAATCTTATATGAAAGTTTAAGCCTTAAAAAAATGACCAGATGTGGGTCAAACATTCATTTCCAGAACATTTTAAACAAAATCAGGTCTTTCATTTAAATTATAGTGAAAAACGTGACATCCATCAGGTAGACCATGTTTTTTAATGTCCTGAACTCATATCCAAGTAAACAATTTGTTTGCAAGTGATCATTATCTTAAAATATAAATCTACAATCATAGACAAAGTTTAGCTATGTAATAAGTTATGCACAAATGACACTTACAACCTTCAATCATGCACAAAAGTCACACACACACACACACACACACACACACACACACACACACACACACACAGACACACAATATATATATATATATATATATATATATATATATATATATATATATATATATATATATATATATATATATATATATATATATATATATAATAACAATACTACTACTAAAGCATCTAATTTTATTCGTCTGCTTGCAAATACATTACGAGTTTAGCAGCCTATTGTTAGACTTCATTGCAAAGCCACCTTTTGCTAGACAGAGATGGTGTCCCTTTTAAACAGTAGTTATTTCTTTAAAAATATAAAATGCAGTCAGAGAAGCATTTTAACGACGTTGTGTAGTTTGAATGAATCAGTTGGTTTACTGTACCTATCCAGCCTCAGCCTCAAGCATCGTCAGCTTTCGTGTCTACTAACAACAGGACCAGAAACCTATCATGGCGGATTCCTTTATCGTGTTGTGAGCGAGAAAGCAGCATGGCGTGTTTTAGTACATAATGTATTTAGATCCAGCTAGTGACCACTCCCAATGACCTGGCACGCCAAATCGCTCAAAAGGGATGAGATGGAGTGATCGTAGTGTGACCTGGAGGAATCTTAGGGTTAGACGGAGATATCGTAGATTGAGCTTAAAGGGTGAGCAGGACTAAAGGACGAGCTAGAGTAATTGATAATTAGTTTGAATGTGGAATGAAATAGTGTATGACTCTATTGGGAAATTCTTTATTAATTTCTTCAAAATATATCATAAAATTGGCTTCTTTGAACCCGGGTAAAATTCACTGACCATACAGGAAAATTAAAGTATATAATCTCAGGCAACAATATCTATCTGATGTAGGTGTTGTCCAGAGGATATTCATGTAATATGCACATCTCCTGTTCGCATCGGTTGACTGCCACCAGACTTTGTACCGATTTTGACTAGTAAACACGAAGGATACTAACAAAGTAGATATAGACAAAATCTATATCAAATAAATATGGTTGTCTGTGATTAAATACTCTAATTTGCATGTTTTGCCACCGGTTTGCGTCATCATGTATGATTTCTGAATACACTTAAATGAAATAATAAAGTCCGTGACATTTGCTGTGGTTCACCGATGGCAATTTTTTTTATGTTTATTGAAGACTTGTTTAACCAGTTTCTGACATAATTATCCATTATTTCATTCCTTAATTGTCGATTACTTCAGGTCTCCTTCTCTAACTGACCCAACCCTGAGATCTATCCACCTCACCCTACGATTACTCCAGCGGACACTACAAACACTACAGCTAACCCTACAATTACTCCAGTTCGTCCTACTATCTCTCCAGCTCGCCTTCTCCAACTGACACTAAGATCTATCCAGCTCACTCTACGATTACTCCAGCTCGCGCTACGATCTCTCCAGCTCTACTTCTCCAGCTGACACTAAGATCTATCCAGTTCACCCTACGATTACTTCAGCTCGCGCTACGATCTCTCCAGCTAACCTTCTACAACTGACACTAAGATCTATCCAGCTCACCCTACGATTACTCCAGCTCGCGCTACGATCTCTCCAGCTCGCCTTCTCCAACTGACACTAAAATCTATCCAGTTCACCCTACGATTACTCCAGCTCGCCTTCTCCATCCAACTCGCACTACTTTAACGACATACGGTACTTATTCAATTCCTATAATAATAATAATAATAATAATAATAATAATAATGGGAACACCATAATACTGAAATTTAAATATCTTACAACAACTCAGGTTGAACCATCTGAGCACAGAACCATCATGTTGCATGACTTTGTGCCGAGAAAACCATACGAGTCGTATCATTTTTGTAAAATCACATGTGCTTCAAACTTGCATCCCTTCCGCACTCATGGTATAACCGTTGTTTTCAATACATTAGTTCCAAGACTAAGGTAGTAAAAAAAAAACTGACAGTATATAAATAGAACACTTTTATATTAATTTCAATTAATGATAGGATCAGCTTTACAAAGATAATTATAATTTATATTATTTCTCACTACTTACCAACCATGGCCTCTATCCTTTATTTTATGTTTACCATTTCCACCGTGGAAATGCTAATTATTTGTCTACTCTGACAGCTTCATGCATCATGGATGAATCATTCAGATATCTGGATGGGAGATAACAAAGACACTGTATGGAACAGCAAAGTCAGATATTGAGGGGTCTACATTTTCATATATGCTTTAAAAGGGTTTAATATACAATTCTTATGAAAAGATAAACTTTATTCCCGGCATTTTGACCTTTACCACTTTTTTACTACGCTTTTAAACTCGGCACTAGATAGACAGGATTGTAATGATGAGTGGTTATACCCAATACAGTCAGGGCTGTAGAAAGCGATTACGGGCCCTGGGGTAAAAAACACCCTTACCAGCCCGGGCCACGGGGATATATCACCAGTTGCCCCCCCCCCCCCTTGTCGGCCCTGAATACAGTCGTATATACATGCATGCATAAATACATTACATACATACATATATGCACACACACACAGACACACTCATACATACACACACGTACACACACACATACATACATGCATACATACATACAGAGCTGTGTACCACGAATAAATTTGTATCGCGGTATTTCTGAACAAGTCACGATACGTACCGTGGCATACTGCAAATGTGTTAGGGACCAACAGCTTAGTGTTTTGATAATGGTTCCTGGCGCTTTTGAAAAAATAATATCCGTGTCAGTACTTGGAAAATATCTCGCTCGATATTTAGCAAAATAACACCATATTATATTCGTTATTTCATTTGGAAAAACCTTTCATCTTTTTGTAAAAGAAAAGAAAATGTCTTAACTCTAAAGAGTAACTACCACCCCCACCCCCCGAAAATTGAATTGTTTGTTGCTTATAGTAGGTGACTTTGCTCATTGTTGTGCACGTTGCAACCTGAAAACTGCAACTAAAGTTGACAACTGTGATAGACATTGTGCTAACATTAGTGGGCATGATGGTAAACATAGGAAGTGTTGACAGTGAATGCTAAAATTTATTAGCTACAAATTTGATGTAACAGGCAAGGAGTCTTTGAGTGGAATGCCAACACCCAGGGAATATATTTATCAGACAGGGCCAGTAACTACAAAACACACTTACTTGACAAGCGATAACATATTTAGTGGACTAGAGAAATTACGTAATATTCAAACAGAAAACAAATACTCTCCAGAAAATTTTGGATAATTAGCAGTCTTGCAAGGAAATACATTTACTTAGCACATTACCACACTTGTAAAATAACTAAAAATGACACGGTTCTTTCATGTTTTTGTTTTTTATCTGACATTTTTCCAAACGTTTTATTAGGCCCAAATATCATTCACAGCATACCGTTTGGCCACCACGGTGGCCTACGTAACACGTGGCAAAGATGTGATTAAAGGATGATAATAAACTATTGTGTGTATGCGTGTGTGTGTGCGTAATTTTATTTTTAACGTACCTTTAACAATTTTTCAGTCATATCACTATGATGTATGCAGCGAGGCAGTTTATAGTGATGTCTAGCACTGGGGCATCATATACCACCCCGTCACATAATCCTGATTCCATGCTGACCGGTCCTAACACTAAACTTCTTAATGCTGAGCGCCAAGCGAGGCAGTTGGTTATACCATTTTTATAAACGAAAACATGCTGGTAATATTAGCAAATTCGTTACAAAATTATTCTGGAATTTTCGTGCATTCCTTACTGATGGAAACAACTAAAGTAGCGGTACAGTTAAAAGGTACCGCGGTACGTACCATTGGAAAGATAAATACTGCGGCAAAAACTACACCAGTGATACTGCGCACCTGTCCATACATAGATACCTACATACCTGTCTACTTACATACCCTACCTACCTACCTGCCTGTCTGCCTAAATGCCTGCCTACCTACTTACCTACCTACCTACAAACATACGTACGTACATACATACATACATACATACATACATACATACGAAGCTAGTAGAATTTTCCTTTCGACCGTACAGGAAAGAAATCCAGGACCCTTTCCTATGTCGAATGTAAAAGTATGAATGCAAAATCTTTAACTCAAATAACAGTCTTGGAAAGAAATACAACATACATCCCCGACAATGTCATAAAAACCATGACACATGAACGGTATTAACTGGTGAAATCTCGAGAACAAATATAACATGTCGTTTTAGTAGCTTCTGGAATTCGCAAATCAAAACAACCAGATGTAAAATCAGCTTGTATAATTTCCCAATAAACACTTTACTACGCAGCATGAAAAAAGCTGCACATTTACAGGTATCCATGTTGTATAACGTGTAGAACTGCAGTGGAATAATCGACTTGAGGGATTATAAGTACATGAAACATTCGGTGGATATTTATAATCGTGACGCATTTATATCCGGGTACCCTGGGTCGTCGCTTAAAACACTAGTATTTTAATCGACGAACACAGTGTTTTAACCGACGACCGAAGGTGCCCGGATGGACATACTAATTCTATAATTACGGAAGTTTTCACCAATTTAGAAATTATTCTTCAGTTAATAAGCAATAACAACTCATTTATCGTTTTTAATTTTGAAATTTAAAAATAAATCCTCCTTCCGATTGGCTTTACTTATCTTTAGTATTGATGAGTAAGTTTTGTAGAGATTGCAGCTCTCATAATTCTGAGATTAACTGAGAAGAAAACAAAAGAGAAAAGAAAAACAAGCACCAGGTCAGGGTCATTTTGTGGAGGATTTATTCCGGCTATGCATTTTGTTTGAGAGTATACATATAAATTAAATTATAAATACGGGGACTTAAATATGTGCTTATGTCGAATAAAATATATCAAATTAGTTGAATTACTTTTGCATTTTCGACTCATGGTCGGTAAAATTTCTGTGTTTTGCAACCGAATACCTTCTAACGCTTGTGGCCTCTAAAGATTTTGTAAATACTGTGTTTGGAGGGATTATCTCATCGAAATCGTGTAATGTCAAATAGTCATCTTCGATACTTTGGTAATTTGCTTTACTATTTTCTTCATCTATTAAGCCTTTTTCGTTAGAATTAGCATTTAAAAAAAAAAAGAAAAGAGAAAAAGAAAATAATAGGGGCCCCCTGGTTACCGAATGGTCTAAAAGGCTTGCCTTTAATCACTGCCATCTCACCTCTGCCCGCGTGGGTTCGAGTCTCGAGCTTGGCCAATGTGAGTACATGTATGTGAGAAAGTTTGCCATTAGCTTCCCATGGTCGATGGTTCTTACCTGGATTTTCCCGGGTTCTTTCGCCACCAATTATACTGGCCGTCTTGTATATCATGCGCTGCAAATGGTGTTAATCCCAAACTACGACAACAACAAACAGAACAGATGCTTCTATTACGTGTTACAAATGTTTTAACATTTTGGGGGAAAGCTTTTGTGCAAACTTTGATTGTTCTTCCGGCTCTTTGATCTTGATGTAGTGTATCGGCAAGAAGCTAAAACTAGAAGCAGGTAAACAAAATTTAGCAACTCTTCGCAGTCTTTCCGTTGAGCGTTTTTTTTTTTTTTTTTTTTTTTTTTTTTTTTTTTTTTTTTTACTTTGGGTTAATAAGCGATTTATGGAAAGGATTTTCATTTGCGGTCTCCATTCCAAATCTGACTGGTCCAAATAAATCCATAGGTTCCGACAGTGGGGATGTTCCTTCTTCTACCTTCTGGAACCACTTTACTCTATTATTACTATTAACAGCGGTTTTAATCGATAGCCAATAGACATTGGGGAGGGGGGAAGCGGGCGAATAAAATGAAATGCACAGTAGTGGTTACATTTGTCGGAATATGTCCTATTTACACTAGATAGAATTTATCCGAATGTCAAATTAAAACTTGAACATAAGAAAACCCACTGGATTTTCACCTAGTTAAACCGAAAATGTGAGAGAGCAGAGAAAATCCATCACGTTCTCCATTACGAACATACGAAGCCTATGCCGAAAAATGCTCGGCAGCCTTATGCAACCCAGACAGACCCCTTTGCATTGCTATCACCACGTGGTATGGATCTTGCACGCCACCCCAAGAACCTGCATGGTTTTTATTCTAACCTATATGAGTAAATAAACTCACTGTTCATATGATAAGGATATCTGTAAATGCTGGTCTCTCAGCTGACAAAAAATTAACCAATCTTAGCATTCTTGCAAAGTAAATAATGCATATATCCGGTCACAAAAACATTCAATGTGGGAATTACTAGAGTCATATGAATGTACCGGCATTTTTCATACTCAATAGCACTGATAGATTTGGAACATTTTCTACATCCATTAATCATCCCTGTGAACAAATATGTAAGAAATGGAATGTTATTTTATCTGCCATATCCAATATTGCATCTGTAATTAGTGCTGTAGCAAGAGCCTACCCAACCCCCGCAAATGCGAGAGGGAGGAGCAGAACAAGTAGTGACCCAAAATCCTAATTTAAGCAACACTGGATCATTTCGAGTCGGCTATCGTTGTGTGTCCATGGTCATGACACTTCCCTTCCAGTTTCATCGCACTAAATAACCTACCTATTCGTGTTGCTCTGCAAGAAAACACCAAACCCAACCAAACATAAAATATTACAATTCGAATATTTGGCCACTATAATCTTCCCTATCTCGTTACAAATTATATCTACTTTGGTGTTAGTAAATCATGCTCACCAGATCAGACATTACATTTCAGAATAGACACGCGTTCACATGCACAAACACGCATATCCACACATAAAACAATCACTATCAACTGTACCTGTTTGTATCAGTGACACCTGAATTGAAACTCAGCAGCCCATCAAAACCTTTCGGATCATCCCATAAATACGTGGCCCCTTGTCTCAGGCATTTCTTTTCATGAATAATGGGTGTCCGCGCTCAAACGTCATGGTACGAAATAGGTAAAAACACAACAACAACAACAACAAAACCAGCCTTCAAACGGCTAGTGCAGAGACATCGTTACATCTTGATCTGTTCTTAGGTTAATGCTTGAAGCCAATCTCTGTAGATTAACAGGAAGACTTCAAATTAAAATCTGAAATATTCTTGAGCTTTTTGTACACTATATAAACTGTAAGTATACTTCTTTATGCAAAGCCTTTGAATATCAGCACGAACAAGTTAATTCCACAACACGTACTTGCTATAAAATTATACATACAGGTTCATTTGTTTTTTAAAAAAAGGAGAAACTAACTAGAGGTGATGTTGTATCGAATCGTTTAAGAACAGTTGACACAGGTCTTGAAGCTGCGTGAATTTGTAGATGGTGATGGGACATCGTCCTGTCAGTGCAGTAACCGACACTATTGATTGATTCGTCTAGATTGAATGTTTTTGAGAAGCATACCTCAACACATAATTTAGATAGAATCAAAGAAAGGAAGTTATACATATGCCACACTATTGACATTGAATTATTATCTTTTACGTTAGCATTAAGTATTGGATTACACTACTGCATCAATGTAATATTACTTTTTACTCATCTCATGGGTTGTGATAAATTAACCATTGAAGAAATATCATATCATTACGTCATATGTAAGACAAATACATTCATAAAACATTCGATTTTTAAAAGCGCTATTTAATTACAATAATTTAATTACAATAATTTGCATTGCCTAGAAAGAGATCAGTCAGTTTGGTCAGGTGTATAAAAACATTTAATCTTTGTGAACACTTTAAATGAACTTATGAATTTCGTTGAATCATTTTAATATTTGGTTCTCAAAGTACGGCAAAAGATATAATTACTAAAGGCAGGTTAGCTATAAATAAGTGATCATGTAAGATCGCATAGGGACGCAATATTCAAAGTTTTCTATTGCTCAGTCTCAAGGAAGAGGGATGGGGAAATGAAGCCAAGCAAACTAATAATCAGTTGAGTTGCATTACCATGGACAGCAATTAGCCTCAGGATTTGCAATATTGATCCAGAAGATACTATCGGTAGATGATCAACAGATAGTAAGAAATGGTACTCCCAGTCTTATCAACAGATAGTAAGAAATGGTACTCCCAGTCTTATCAACAGATAGTAAGAAATGGTACTCCCAGTCTTATCAACAGATAGTAAGAAACAGTACTCACAGTCTTATCAACAGATAGTAAGAAATGGTACTCCCGGTCGATGCGACTAATTTACTGAAGAATCTCCGCTAATCAAAGGAAGTTTATTAAAAGGCCATTGACCTTTGGTCTTATTTAGACTGAACTGTAGATATGATGGACGCTGATGTAAACTTTATAACTTCTAATTACGAAAACTCATGTATGTATGTATGTGCTACGAAGACCCCACTTTGTTGGGGGTGGGTTGTAGTTGAAATTGGGTCATCGTTATCTAGAGGGTGATCGCCTTCGGTGTTATTGCCCGGATCGAGTAAATATCAATATAAAGTGTGAAACTTATAGGTGGGATAGATAGAGATCTGAGCAGATATATAGAACAGAATGACACGAGCCCCCGTACATGAAAATAACAATTTAATCAATTACATAAACAACCGTGATAATGCATTACATTAGGAAGATACGCTTCTTTTTGAAATAAACCATTCACCAAATTTCAAACACAAATATACTTATATAAATAGCCGATCTGTTTTAAATGATAGAATTAGTTCATCACAGAATCAAGTGAACAATCGAAGTCATTTCCGGTTCATTCCAACTTCACTGTGACTGTTCTCCAACTTCATTGTGACTGTTCTTCTTTATCCTTTCCACTTTTCCCTTCTCCAAACTCTCTATTGTCTCGCCTCTTTCGGCCCTTGAACCTTGTGTGGGTAGGTGGATATGCAAGTACGTGATACGTAGATACTTCGATAGGTAGGTACGTGGATACGTCCCGTGGAGCTATTTCACCTTCCGAAAATAATCAGAGAAGCAACCTAAATTTCCTGTCAGATATCCTACTGGGAATAGATCATTACTCCCCTCTCGTTATGTCAGATATCGTTCTATCGGAATTCAACAGATACCAAAGACTATCTGATCATGCTAAACGTGGCAGACCATAAACAAACCTAGTTTCATAAGATTAATGTACTTCCTAACGGCTATTTCAACCTGACGCACATTATCATCACCCAAGACATCAGTTCCGTTCTCGTCTCAATTACACAAATGAATGAATGAAATTCATTACATGGCTTAACTACGTTAATTCTAGCGAATACATACATTCAAGTCTCTAGCATATATGAAATCTCACTTCATGGTTTAACAACGTTAATTTCAGTCAATACGCACTCAAGTCTTTACCATACGTGAAATCATCTAAGGTCGGTGAATTCACACGGCATCTCGTAACTCATATCAACTACGGTAAGGCATGAAATTCTTAGATACATATTTTCCTATAACAATCAAGACGACACATTCAAACAATTCGTCAAAGTTATATAAAGAATATCATTGTACGGATTCATATAGATGAACTCACACAGTTGTATTCATATTAAGAGAATTGATCTACGAATTTAAACAAATAAATTCATGCAAATATAAGCAAATAAATCAAACAAATCGTTATATTGATATCAACGAATTGCATGAGACTGATGCAAAATACCTTGTGCTTTAAATTTTCGCTCTCTTCTACCGCCAAAATCGTGTCTGTCGACTTTCCAGACATCCGATCTCTTGGATAATTATTTTACGAGAGAATTTCTTCTAAATTCAACCTCGGAGTCTCCTACATTTGTTTTCTCTTGCAGAAAAGTGTATACTGACTGAAAAGTTTTGCGATGGGACATATTAAAAACCAAAAAATCTCGTGTGGGAATCACGCCCCTTATTTAGCGTAACCAAACCGGATTAAATATATCTCAGGCCTTTTATAACTAGGCGCCAAAATTGTAGTCTGCGTGACCTGGAGATTCCCAAATAACTGATTCTGGAAAATCTCAAATCTGACAATTCCGATACAAGATCGAAAGTTAACGCTATCCTTCCAGTCTATCTGACTGTTAAATAAACGAACGCTTCATTAAGAATCACTTCTCTCATGACACAGACATTACAAATCTGTGCATTATGGTGATTTAACACACCACGGTCCCCATAAATCTAATTAATCGTTCTCCTGCCCAAATTAATGTGCTCTTCATAGACCGACAGAAATTTGCACCCTTACAGTATGTATGTATGTATGTATGTATGTATGTATGTATGTATGTATGTATGTATGTATGTATATAATTTTCTTAAATTATACTTTTCAATTAATGTACAAAAATTAGAAAGACGTAATACATAAATGCTCTTGCAATATTAGGAACATAATCACCTAATTATGTGAAGATCTTGCGTTAGCCGTTCAGAGTATTTATGTGGTATTAAAGTAAACTATCCCAGGTGTAGGACAAATATTTTCGTTTCTACATCAGTTAAATATGTGGATTTTGGAAATCCCAAAAGACATCTCCGAATTTTCTTTCAGTTATCGTGATAAATGTCTCATAATTTTAATTCTTTTTTCCGTTAGCCTTTAGAAGCTGAATAAAAATTCTGTAAGTCGCAAAAATACAAATTAATTTCTATAATCTCAATTACAATAATAAGCATTACCTAGAAAGGTGCATAACTAGGGAATATGTTAACATACATTGTAAAACGTCGATCATTCGAACCATTATAAGAGACGCGCATTTTTCCAGTTAATAAGTGCTCGACTAACTTATGAATCACCTATCCGGGGACACTTTGTTTGGAAGTATGATTTAAAGTCCAGGGCACAGAAGTAGTATATATATATATATATATATATATATATATATATATATATATATATATATATATATATATATATATATATATATATATATATATATATATATATATATATATATATATATATATATATATGTTGTTTGCTTGCAGCATAACATCTAACTATGATGTTTTGGGTGGTATTGGCGGGGGAAGGCTCCTATCTCTAGGGGCTTAAATATGTGTTCTTAGGTGATCAAAGTTTATTTTTTAATCAATCTGCAGAAGAAAAATATCTCGTTACCAATTACTATTTATTAAATCTAAAACTTGCTTTGCTTCCTGATGTGCACTCTTCGCAAGAGTGGATCAGTATCGTTTATCAAACTTCATCCGCGATAAATAAACCATGTTTGCAGAGGATTTTGCGCTTTGCGTGCTAAGATGACCCGAAACTGTCTTTTAATGCGTAATTTTATATCTGACTGCGGACACAACATGTGCGTGAAGATGAGTACCACTTCAAAATCTTAAAAGAAGTACTATACCGTGATATGATCCTTAATAAATAACTTTACAGAGCTGACCATACAATTGCTCCTTTTATGTAGTGATTAGATTCTATTAGCTTTTTGAAGCAAACACTTCCAGGAAAACATACTTCGCAGAGACTCAAAGTTAATGTTGGCTGGTTGTTAACAGCACTTTCAGCAGGTTGTTTTTTTTTAGCTATATTGTGCTACGGAAACGGGAGCTAAGTGCCTTTCTCAATGACACACTGAGACAGACCACACGTTCTGGTCTTGTCGGATTTCAAGGCGGCTAATCCGGTACTGTCTGGACTGGTATCGAATCCGAAAACCTTGAATTACACGTCAGACGCTCTTCCATCGGAGCTCTAGCGGACTCCCTTGAAGTTGATATCTATTGTTTTTCTGTAACAAGAACTGAAGAGTGGTAGCAAAGTCTAATGGGATTATAAATTCATTCGCTTATCTATGCTTTTATTTGAAAATTGTACAAGAAGCTTTGCCTCAGTAAGATGACCCAGAGAAACTACTCTCGGTAAGTCTTATTTTCCTTAAATCGGCTACTTCGTTAGTTACAATTAAAAAAACGAAATTAAAAAGTTAACGTTTCAGCGATTTTCCCCCTTTTCAATAATGGGCAATTCCACAGATATATTTAAACCTAATATTCCTTTCTTTGAACAAAATATGAAAAATCAAAACTCGTAAAGTACATTTCGAAAGTGATTCATAACGTCCAGCTCTGTCATAAAACCACCGATTAGCTGAGTATTATACAAAATCGTCAATATTTGGTCTGGACTAGGTTTGAAATATAAAGGTGAAATTTGTTTTCACGTTCATTAATTTTATTTCTTCCTTTGGCATTTGTCAGGTTTCTAGGTAATAAATCTACTTTGCTATATCTGTTGAGCAATTCGTTTTATTTGGTTGGTGCTGTACAGTGATTTACTGTAATGGTATTCAGGTCACTCTCTTACAGCCCTAAGAACACCAACTACCGCTGTAAAAGTTCGAGATTTTAAACTCCCCAGATATAATGACCAGATGTTACTCGTAAAAACTACGAGCTGGAGATAATTTTTATGACTGCATTTTATTCTTTCAGTAATAAAATTTCCCACACATTGTAATTTCTCACAGCTGCAATAAAATAAAGGAAATCCTAACGTCAATGTTTCAAGCAGTTTTGATTATATATCAAATATGTACTGCGAATTAGAAAATAACAAGTAATGTATGTATGTATGTGTGTGTGTGTGTGTGTGTGTGTGTGTGTGTGTGTGTGTGTGTGTGTGTTTAACGGCACCTCAGCACTATGCTGGCTATATAAGTGCCAACTAAGTTCTAAAAGTGTGAAGATAACAAACTTACAAACAAATTTTTCTACGATAAACCTTTCCAAATTAACGTATATAAGCTCATTTAGAAGAAAAAAAAAATGAAAGGTAAAATTATGCAATTTTGTGAAAGGTATAAATATATAAGATAAAAGGTATGAATATAAAATACTATGGTTAACATGCGCTGCATAAACTGCATTCCATTGAAATGTCTAAGATTTGCTTTGATGATACATCATTTTAAAGTTTTTTAAAACTCAGTTCACATAAATATTTAACAAATGACTTCTCAATGGTAGAAATCAAATCAATCGACAAGAATGTGTTCCACTGTCAGTGGACACTGTGGGGCTGTACAGTGACAGTGGACACTGTCGGGGTGTACACTGTCAGTGGACACTGTCGGAGTATACATTCTCGATGGGGTTCAACTTGCAGGTGGTTAGCATTAGTCAGGTATGTGTGTTCATTACCACCTAATCTCTGCAATTTTGTCTACGTGAGAGATGGTACTGTCCGTTTCTTTTGATGTTCCAAACTTCGTAGAGTTTTCATTCACATATTTTGCCAAGCATATGAGATTATGATTTGTATAATATTTGAAGTTAGCATATGGAATCGTCGACTCAGAAACGGGTAACTGCAAAGCAGCCATGTCGTCTTCGTCCGCTCCTATTCTCATCGGTATGACCTGGCAGCTATCAGCGAGAACACATTTTTAGATTACATGAACAAGTCATGTCTCTGCAAGACTTGGGCCACCTACAGGTTGCCAAACCCAATGTCCAAAAAGGCCAGTAGTAGATAGAAATGGGAGTTTTGGTTCACTTTTATCACTGTGTGATAAACGAGTGACCTAGAGATCTCCCCCATAGTCTATCTTCTACAGTGTTATGGGGTTTCTGGCTCACTTGATTAGGGTTTCTGGTTCACTTTTTTCTTATGGCTCCAGCGCAGAAGAAAATGGTTGTTCTGGCTCATTTTTTATCACTGCGTGATAAAAGAGTGACCCTGAGATCTCCCCCATGGTCTATCTACTACTGTGTTATGGAGTTTCTGGCTCACATTGGTCTCTGTAGAGAGCTGGCTCACTTCGTACGATAATATCCATGAGCGAGTGTGAGAATACCATCGGTGGAGTAGCATTTATCGTGGAATAAGAATAGTCCTTTTTTGTTGATGAGCATGATGTCGTTGTGATCAGAAAGTTCTCATGGAGTAGTTACGTAGATGTCCGTGTAATGATTGTCTGTAATGATCGATGGTGGAAATGCGACCGATGACAGTTTTTTTTTAATACTCCTTTTCCTTTTTTCTTGATAGTGTCATCATCGAGCGTGATGCAATACATTTTTGACCTAAGTCCTATGAATTCTGTGATGGGTATTCCACAAGCTTAATCTTTGAACTTTCCAAGTTTCTTTTTATTATCTTTGCAGTGGAATGGGCTTGTTTCTGGATAATCGCTGAGATCAAAGAGGTCTCGATGTTGATAGAGATATGGGTTGACATCGTCAGTGCGAATTACATAGATGAGTAAATCTTTATCAGTCACTAGCAATGTGGATTTATCTCAGTAGTGTTGTTTGATGAAGTCGTAATGAAACTCTAGCATGAGCATTTTGGAGAGGTCGAAAACGGCTGGACCCACGTATATCGGTTTATTTAGCATGAGATGTGCTTATCTGGATTCGTTGTGTGGGAATTTGTTATGGTTGGTGTGGGGTGCTTCCAATATTTTATTTAAACTGTTATAGAAGTTCCACCCAGGCTCGATTTTGGTTGGAAGTTAAATTTGTGAAAGATAGATGTAAAGCTCCGAGCCCCCAGTCAGCAATGCCGACGGTGAAATGGTTAAATATACAAAAAGGTTGAAATTCAATGAATAACAATTTAATAACAAGTCAATAATCAAATGCTTCAAATTTCCAAGTACACTCCTTCCGCTCGACTCTTTAATAGCCTACTGCATCACTTGATTAGCAGTGTAAGATCGATTTACACCTGTTCTTGTATTCTACTCATCTGTGGTATTCTTCTCTCTCCTTCTTCTCCCCAATTCCTTCTATTCTTCCTCTCCGACTTTCTCCAAATTCCTTCTCCTCCTCCTCGACTTCTCTATACTCCTTCTCCTCCAGACTCCTTTTTCTCCTGCTCCACTTTCTCTCCACCTTCTCTCCACCGACTAGACTTCTGTCGACTTCGACTGTTCGACTAGTCTCAATTCCGTCTCCATCTCTTGGAGACTCGGGACTCAATTGAATCGGAAGTTCTCTGTCCCCTAAAATGCTTCCTGTGAAAACACAAGGACGGTACAATATTTTTCCTTAGCCCTCCCATCTCACACTGCACACAACCTATCATCAGATAACGGCTATTAAATTTCTTCGGTCACGCATTCATTCACATAGAGATACCCATACCTTCTTGTATGGTAGAACAACGTCATAATACAGCACGGTATAAATTACTTCTTATACATACATCAGTAAATTCTGTCACATCAGTACATACTCCTAATCCCATTATACTAAACAATATCACAATAATCAGATACATTTCTTTACCTTACACTCATACAAAGTACACAAATATTCAAATATCCATGCTCTGATATACGCATACATCCATAGTAACTAATCTTACATACTTCAACTATTTTCCAAACTCACAATTCAAGCACGTGTAAATTCTAACATAACGCATTAATAAATGCACTAGTTTACTACGAAATATCCTAATAGCGAATTACAAAATTAATTCTGACAAACTAGGAATCTACATAATTCCGCCTCGCATCTAATAATTCTCTACGTAAGCTCAAGCCCATTTCTCAAATGCGCATGTAAATGAAACACAACAAAGGTAATTCTACATACCAAACGATGCAAGTAACTAAGTATACATACTACAAATAATTACAATTATGATGCCGTAATATTCTGCAAAAATCGAGCAAATAACTTACTGACCTTTTCGAAGCTTTGTCTTTCCTTAGAAACTGTCTCTAAGTTTTACAGCCAAATTACGAGTGGCTCCTCGGAGTAACCCTATTTCTGAGCAATCTTTCTAGGGCGAAACTAACTTCATTTACAAGTTGTGAAAGTTATCATTCGGATCTAAATTGTAATCACATCCTCTATCTCAATTCCGGTTGGATGTCGCTGTGGACCGATCCAATCAAACTTAACGGAGAATGTCCCTCTTGCTGTCTGTCAACGTGGGGACGGATGAGAACACGCCCCGCTCACTCCGCAGGCTTCCCTCTGATCTTAGGACTAATCTTTAACACATAGGTTTGATAACTACAAGCCTTTGTCAAATGATGCGAGCGGTCGCCTTCGCCGACTCAAGATTCCGGGTCTCCGGCCGTTCAAGTAACCTTGCGTAAGAGATTAACAATAGACGGCGGCAATCTTTATACATCAAACACAACGCCGCAGTAATATTATAACTTATACATGACTTTATAGCTGGGGCTTAGCAAACGTGACACGTTGGCGATGAGTTCATCGTGAAAGATTTTCATGCTAACGAAAGCATCGTTGGCCACATGCTTATATCGCCGTCGTTGGTTATTGACGATTTCGATTTTCTTTCTGCGTCTAATGTTTTGCATGGTTTTCCGAAGACGTTCTTGTTCATGAGCTTGAAGAAATTCGGAAGTGGTTTTAGCGCGTTGCTGGGTGTTAAAGTCGACGTATTATTTCATCCATGGAGATTGTTTAAACGTGAAATCTCGATGAACTTGGTCAAGAACTAATCCATGTTAAAGAGCTTGTTCAAGCAGTCGATGAAGTATGTATCTTGTAGCGTGTTTTGTGACTGAGACTGGGTACTAGTGTTTTATCTTATCATTCCCGATTCCGCATTGGGTTTTTTTTTGTTCGAATTGTTGTGGAGAAAGCATCGAGGGTGTGATGATGAGTGGTTAAACGCAGAAGTAATAATCGTTATGAGCGTGGTGGAGATGAGAGGGATAAAGGAGATCGACGTCGACGAAATAGCCATAGTCGTCATGATATACAGCTTGTCTTTCTTGGAGGAACTGTTCTTCAGTGATCCAGTGAAAATCACCTATGGGAAGGGGTTGTGACATGGCCCTTAGTAGAGATTATTAGTATCGAGGTAGAGGATGTACTTGGAGGGTTTGGTGGGATCGTAGTGTTTCATACTTCTATTGTTGGCAACGGCGTGTTTTTGGCTGATGGCTGAGATTCCACCGCGAATCATGTGTTCAGTGAACATGTCTGGATCTGTAAAGAGCTCAAGCTGTACTTGATTCGTCTTGAGGAGTGCATCCCAGGATCCCAGGAAAGACATGGCAAGGAGAAATATCAGAGTGGATCGAGTTGATACTGATCTAGATACATTCGTCTGAAATTTTCGAAGACATTCATGAGAAGAAGTAAGTCCGTTTTTAGGTACAGGTCGTGATAATCGCAATCGTGAGAGTGTGACATCCTAGGTCGTTCCATATCTTGTTCGCGTGCTGGTGTTCCTCCTCGGTGAAAGTGGGAGAGATGTAACTGTGAATAGAAGGTGTCAATGGTTGGTAACGATGTTTCATCGAAACTGGACCACGCATCGGTGTATTCGTACGGATAAACGCTTTTTCGCTGGAGGAGAGGTGCATGACCGGTAATGTTTTTTTTCCAGATGCGTGAATTTAGGACAGGTTTTAGCGAGTTCTTCGAGCGACGACTCCATAAACTGGATTGAATCGATGAAACAAAATGGACCAATCGAAAACGACATATATTTTTTGAAATTGTTGTGGATGCATTTGGTTGGACAGGAACCTACCTCAGCGAGAAGTGTCTTGACTCGTGGATGGCTTATTGCTGCTGTTGAAGTGTCCATCGTATCCTCGCAGAATATGAGCGATGACTGGAAGGAAGTCTGGATCTTTGAAGCGTAGACTACAATCCGCATGAGCAGCTCTTCGATAGTGACCGGTGAAATGACAATTATCTCTGACTTTTTTATTATGAAGTTGAAAGTACTCTTCATAGATGTGGTATTACTGTGCTGAGGTGCACTGTCTCAGTTGTGACAAGGTGAGTGGAGTGATAGGCGTTGGATTTTTTCGTAGACCCTGATGTGTATTTCCATTCAGTGACTAGTTGTTCAAAGAACCAGAAGACGCAATCCTCACCTCATTGCTGTTGATACGACGAAGACAAACGTTCATCGACAGAACAGCAGGTTTTATAACCGATAGCGCACGGGATCAGGAGAGGGTCATTGTACTTTTTCAAGGATCGGTTCCGAATCGAAGACGATGTAAAACGTGTACGCGTATTTTTTTATAGTGGTGTTCAAACTGTAGTGTTCCCTCGCGTGGCATCTGAACGGTTTGTAGTTCTTGACAGTATCCCAACGAGATGTGATCGTGCAGTCGTTGTGATTGAGGAAAGCAATAATATTGTTTTGCAAAACACACAAAGTCCACTTAAGGCCTCTGTCGTCGAGCGGTTTAACAGAACTCTCAAAAATCGCATGTGGAAAAGATTTACCAGCGATAACACCCACCGATACTTAGATTTTTTTAACAAACATTGTTGATCAGTACAATCACACGTGGCATCGCAGCATTCAAACGACACCTTCGGAAGCCTATTCAGCTGATCAAAAACAACAGGTCGCAAAAGCCTTATTTATTAGATCCAAATTCAAAGTAGGTGATCACATCAGAATCAGCAGATAAAAACTACCTTCGAAAAAGGATATACCCCTAACTGGACTAAGAAGTCTCTGTCGTCGATACCGTTCAAAAAACTATTCCAATCACCACTACGCACAAAGATTCCTCAGGAGAACTTATCTAAGGGTCTTTTTACCAGCAGGAATTACAATAAACAACACAAACCTCTTCAGAGTCGAAAAAGTAATATCTACCAAGGGTAAAAAATCTCTCGTCAAGTAGTTTGGCTATCCTGGACAATTCAACTCATGGATTCCAACAGCATCTCTGGAGAATATAGCGCCTCCAAAATAATCTTGTCATACTCCGCGCTCAAGCTCTTCCCAGAGACTGTCTTGCATTTTGCCGCATTCTCGTGAAGATCCATCTTCTCAAAGATAGGCTTGAACACATACTCAAATTGCAAACCTAACAACTGAATATGAGTCGCCTTATTCAACCAGTAATTAAACTTATCTCGCTGTAGCTCTGACAAATTGAAACGCTTTAGCTTATTTTTGACGTAATACTGCTGATTGTCTCTCTGCACTGGACGCTGATGCTATAACTAAACTTCACCCACTCCTCGTTCTCGTCTTCTTCGTTCTCTTCACAAAAGATCATCTCAGGCACGTAACTCAAATCCTCATTCGCGTACGCTATTAACTAATTGGCATGCTTCAGCCACTCCTGAGACTCCTTTTCACTTAAGTCAGGAACCTCATTTCTGCAATCCTTACTCAATCCTAATCGATCTACACTCAAGGGATAACACGGAAGAGACATTCTATTACAAAGCACAACTCTAATACAGTAGAAAGGGGTGACCAGAGTGAGTCAGAACACGGTAGTAGATTTTAATGGGGTGGGGGAGGTCTCTAGGTCACTCATTGAGCTATAAGACAGTAGTAGATATACCATGGGAGGGATCTCTAGGTCACGTAAAAAGTGAGTCAGAACAACCATTTTTCCTGCGCTGGAACCATAACAAAAAAGCGAGCAAGAAACCCCATCAAGTGAGCCAGAAACCCCACAACACAGTAGTAGATAGACCATGGGAGGAATCTCTAGGTCACTCTTTTATTACGCAGTGATAAAAAGTGAGCCAGAACCCCCATTCATACATACTACAAAGGCTCTCAGTACAGAAGGAGAACCCGAAAAGACCATGAAACCGGTTCTTTGAGAGGTTTCAATATAGTTAAAAGATTTGAATATGTGGCTGAAATTTATGCGGTCAACAATGGCGGCAATATCCGGCCACAAGCTAGACACGATGCCATGCCGTCGCATTGGTAGCAGCATTCTCTTTTTTTCAAACTGAATACAAGGATGCTCGTTCATGACAGGAGGACCTGACTCCGCTAAATCTACTCTTTGTTTGGGGGTGGGGCTGGGAGGATCCCGATATCTAAGGTGGTGATTTGGAAACAGGATATATGTATTGAAAAAGGAATTATAACATTAGCTTTTATGTCCGATTATCGAAGCACAAAATACATTTCATTTTTAAAACGGCCCTTTCCCTCTTATAAAAGATTTCACAAATTCGTCTTCTTTCATTACGTGTTAAACAGCGCTTTAATAATACAAGATCTATATCATCAAACACGTCAAGTATGACCCAAAAAAGGATAATACAACTGAGATTGGATTGTCTAATAATTTAATGTTTTGATGAACTTTCTCCTAAACATATGTACGAAATACTGATGTTAGCATTCTTGGCTCTTTAACAAATTAGTAATCAAAAAATTACTTGCTTCCTCTTCTCATTATACTTCTATGTATGCAAGCCCTTGTAAGCTGACATGTTCCTAATTAAGATAAATATGGCTGACATGCGGGAAATTATTTTTCATGACTCTTAGAAACACCACTCTACGAAACCCGTGATACTATTGTAGTGACATGTCCAAATATTGTGAGGTTTACACAGCAGCATAAATTGATTACATTCCTTATGACAAACAATGGCATTAACATTATGAAGGGCAACAGTCTAAGCAAGTGAAGCTTTATTTGATTCTATTCCATTGCCAACTTGATGTTCATTCACGGGTTATCAAATTTTAAAGGATTTAAGGTTAAGCCACTGTAAAAGAAATCCTTTAAAGCTGATGGTTACTCTTTCGAACAATGTCGGGAGAACATTTCCAAGACCATTCGTAGTTTTACACATGATTTTGAATCTTATTTTCAATGTCTTGGCCAATGAATATCGAGACTTTCTTTACATGCACACGAGTGCTATCAAACATGCAAGGGAGATTTCAATATCCGTTATGCAATGTTCAGCAGAGAGTCATGAGCACAACTGGCAATTGTGTTTAGTTTTCTGATAAATATATTTAGCTGGTGCCCCAATCACCGACAAGAAACCATGGTCGTTACTTCTCCAAATGAATATTTCACAAGACAACCAGCAATTAAATAATAAAGGACGAAAATCTTTAGAAGGAAACTCAATCATTAAAATCTGTGATTTAAGAATATTACACTCTGATGTCTGTCGGACATGATTACTTAGTGATCATTCTACATTAGGCCTACCCTACCCCACCAATCTGTGTATGAAATGTGTTAAATAAAACTGAAAAAAACCTCTTCATTATTTTTATCAATGTAGTAATACAGCTAGTAATCCCATTGGCACAGAAGCTAGAAAATCAATTCAAATCGCCAAAATTTGCTTTTGAAAAATATATAATATAAAGAAAATCTACGTTTTTAGTAGATATATCCAAATATTTCACTCGTGAAGTGGAAACATTTTGTATAGTCACTCGTGGCTTCGCTGCTCTGAAATAAAAAGCAGAACAAAGTCTGCAGTTCCAATGCAGTATTTTGGCACCTCAAGTAAAACAGACGTAAATTTGCCTAAAGGATGAAGCATACTTAAGAATATATCAAGTTTGTATTTCTTTCTGTCGATTAACAAGTCAAACATAGAGTAATAAGGAATATTTATATCCGAACGATAGATTGAATATTACACAAATAGGGATCTGTACATATCCTATTTAGATGATTGGTTGACATAATGACTCTAATAGTAATGTGAACATGTACTTAATGTTTACAGCTGTTTAATCAGTTGAAATCAATCGAATGCTTTAGTTCTGATTTACTGAACCCTCAAGTTACTTCAAAAATTCGCAAGTTAGATAAAGTACACACTATGTCCGAGTCACTAAAAAATCTTCAATTACTCCACAATAGGAATTTGGGAAACATTATTGACCAACATTTCCATTAAGCATACCTACCAGTTTACGTCTCGAAATATAATATACTACTGGTTATCCAGAAATGTCAGTTTTAAAGGTAACGAAAGAGCAAATCGCACTGCCACAAAAAAAAACAAAAAACAAAAAAAACAAAAAAAAA
>JAECUM010017099.1:0-55093 GCA_016617855.1 Megalonaias nervosa | reverse complement strand
AAAAGTCATACTAGAGATAGTTTTGTGGCAAAATAGTGTTTACCGCTGTAATTGCTATCCAATGCACAGATTGCCAGAGAGGTATTATAAAACGGTCTGATTGACAAATCACTTCCGTGGATGTGCAGACATAGTGCAATCCAGAATATGTTTATAAGGTTAATATATTCTTTTCTATATTTGTTCTACAAATATATACAAAGTATTACAACAAGAAAAAAAAAAAAAAAAAAAAAAACCAAACTTCGGGCTCTGATTTTAAATACATTACATAATTGTATTCATAGATACTTTGTCGATTCACTGAAATATTTCCAAAACTGGGTAATCCTGCACATGTCGTGTTTTACTTCAAAAGTTTATATATAATCCAAAGTAAATTCGCATTTGTTAGAGACAAATGCACTAAACTATATGATAAAAAGGTACTTTCAGCCAATGCCTATATTTCGTCTGTAAGAAACAAAAACGGACACTTACATCCAGCTTTGCAGTATCTGCAGGTTTTGCCTTTGCACTCCAAATCATTTCTCTTCTCTAGACGGGCTTCCTCTAACGTTCCCATATTCTGAAGCTCGGCTAGGTTTTGGCCGGCTATGATTGCGTCACTGCCATCAACACTAATGTAATCGCGACCTTGTTCAACGAAAACGTTGCAAGTATTAGTGAGTGAAATCTCTAGAAAAAAAACGCAGTCTGCTGTATTCATTGATATATTACCATAATATATAAGATGAGACTTATTTTACTTCCTTATTACAGTAATAAATGTCAAAAGATGTGAATTATGCGGTAACGATGCAGATTCATGTATACTTCTTTAGAGTAAAAACGGTTCAAGAACATTAACACATATGTACAGGGCGATATGAACAACTTCTTGATGCATGCATACATACATACATACATACATACATACATACATACATACATACATACATACAAAATCCTCAACATCAAGTGGCAGGACAGGGTTCCAGACACTGAGGTACTCGCCCAAGCAGGTCTCCCCAGCATCCACACCATCTTGATGCAGTCCCAGCTACCCTGGGCGGGACATGTTGTACGCATGCCAAACCACCGGCTGCCTAAGAGACTCTTTTATGGCGAGCTAAAGCAAGGACAGCGATCCACGGAGGTCAGAAGGAACGCTTCAAAGACAATCTGAAAGCTGCCTTGAAAGCGTTCAAGAGAAACCCTGATTCCTGGCAGCAAACAGCAAGCGACCGAGTCACTTGGTGTTCCTCCATGCACAAAGGCTCCAAGTTGTTCGAATCTAACAGGACAGCAGCTGCAGAGCTGAAGAGGCAAGCCAGAAAAGCCCGTGCCACCAACCCTCTTGGAGATGTCCCACTCATCCCATGTCCTTTGTGCAAACGAACCTTCCGTGCAAGAATTGGCCTCATCAGCCACCAGCGCACGCACAGAACAGAACCAGCCCCTCCAACCCTCGGATGACTAGAGTGGTCCTCGTCGACTCGACGGACGAACAACAACAACATACATACATACATACATACATACATACATACATACATACATACATACATACATACATATATGTAAGGACCTTACCATTGTCAAGCAAATGCTCATAATCAAGGTCTTGTTGAATTATCCTGGATCCCTGTACGCTAACCAGGTGGACGGCAATGGCAAGAACGATTAAACTCTTCATATTGATGACCTGTGGTAATTGTAGGAGTAGTAGTAGTAGTAGTACTAATAATAATAATATTAGTAGTGCTAGTAGAGGTAGTATTAGTAGTAGTATTAGTAGAAGATATTAACAAGTGGTGAATTCTTAAATAGTATCATTTAATATCTATTCCCTCAGATATTAATGATCCACCTATACGCAGATAGAGTTCTCAATGCTTCGACCCTAAATCAATTACATTCCTATGTTAACTGCAAATCTACCGGATTCTTATGAAAGAATCACAATGTCACTGTAGTGTTTTTAAACATCTGACTTAGTATCCTTCTTAGAACGCCTAGGAAATGTGTCTAAAGGTTATGCCTCTTTCAATATCGTCCGCGCAGAAAAATTAAACTACCAAATGAAGTGATTAAGATCGAATTTAGCAGTAAAGAAGGAAATAGCGTAACGGAGAGGCGAACAAACGAGGTGTACCACAATATTCTTGACACATGTTAAAAAACATCTTAATGCGATTAAGATCAGCATCATCAGCAGCGTGGAAGAAAATAGAGATCAGGCTGAATGTAATCTGCTTATCGGTGCATCCAAGAAAAAGAACGAAACGATCAAAACTTTAGAGTTGTTGCCTGAGTAATCAATAACTCTATCATCAAAATTGTTTTGGGTTGTAACGTGATGTATTTACTGCTAAATATATATGGTTTGCATTGTATCACATTGACATTTCAAATTATTTACTCATTTCAAACAGACGAAGATTAAACTTGTGTACAGGAAGGACATCAACTCACCACTCTGCATACGGTAGCATAGCAGCAACATAAAAATCTGGTTTAAGTTTTATTTGTTTTAAGATGCTAAAATTTAGCAGCTAAATGATTCGATATGTGTATTATCACTATACACTCTAAGCAAAAATAAAAATAACCCCATCCTTATTGGAAATTTTAAAGTACAAATTATCTGCTCTTTCCTTGTAATACTTGTAAGTATTCGAACATTTTGAACTGGCGGTTTCAAAGATATTTGATAACATTGCAGAGAGAGAATCACGTTCCAAGAACAAAAATAAACCCTGTACCAAGTTCTTACAGAACTCAATGCTGCTCGACATTTTTTAAGCAACATTCAGGAAAATAAAAATTGAAAATTAAATGATAGAATATAATTAAAGAAATACAATTAGAAATCAGTATTTAAAAAAATGGATGTAACTGTGATTTCTAAACTTATAGTCAAAGTATTTTCACTCACCTAAATATCAAGTCAAGCTGCTATGAAGCTGATGGTTTCTTCTTTACTTCTACTTCCAGCACTCAGACAGGGAATGATTTTCCTAGCTGAAGAATGCTACTTAAATAGGACACGATGTAGAAAATGAACCAATTAGATCAAAGCATTTTTATATGATTGACAAATGAAAAGCTAGGTTGTTTCTTTAGCGAAAACCATTAGCTTGCCTGTTTGCAATTGAAATTGCCGCAAGACATAAATGAAAAAATTATATAATATCTAGGCTATTAAATACTCTCTAGCGTTAAGTGTTTAAGGTACCCCGAGTTGAATGTATTGACATCTGTTGCAAAAACAATGTTTCTACCTAATACCCTGTGTAACTATTTTTGTACATGCTTTTTACTTCTACAATTGATTACCTCATTTGGCAAAATTAAGTTTCATTTCTTATGCAATCTAAATTGGTTGTAAAATTTTCTTTTATATGCTGCCTGTCCTTAAGTCAAAACCTTGTCTGCTATATTTTGCTACAATTGTCTACTAGTTCTAAGAGCCTCGTAGCTATTATAATGTTTTAATATCAGTCCTAATGCTCATAAAAAATTCTCCTTGAGTATACTGAATGTAAGAATTAAAATTGTTTCTATACAACATTCCCGCTTTAAATCTATATTCATCATCATACTAAAGCATAAAAATTGACGTTTAAAAAGTTTTACCAAAGGAATAACGAAAAAGGGGATTGATTATTATAACTATCTATTTATAATGAACATGCATTGCCAACAATTTTACGATGTTATAGGTGTATCGAACCTTTGTGTCAGAATGGGAAGAACTTTAGATTTTAAAAATTAAATAATAACAATAATCATGAGGACTTTGTAAAGCGCTTTACAACATTTGACAACACTTAAAAAAAAAAAATAAATAATGATATGATTTACAAAAATAAAAACAAACACCACGAAATTAGAAAACAGAAAACATGCTGTAAATATTTAAGGTAAGGAAACATTATTAGGTTTTGAAGTCTGTTCTTGCAATTGAAATATGTGAGTTTTAAGAGCGCTCTTGAATGAGATCACTGTGTCTTTGTGTCTAAGTTCAGTGGGCAATTCGTTCCACGTTGCTGGGCCCTGGTATGCAAAAGAACGTTGTCCATATGATTTCATTTTCATAGTGGGAAAAATGAGAATACGAGTGTCAGAAGAGGAGCATAAGTATCTTGCTGGTGTGTACACATTGGTGAGGTCGGATAGATATGTTGGACTGGAGCCCGTCAGTGAAACGTAGCACAAAGAACAAATTTTGTGTTTAATTCTGGATCGAATGGATAGCCAGTTAGGGTACAGAGCAGGGGGAGGCTTGCTCTGATCGTGGTACTCTAAGGATGAACCGAGAAGCTGTGTTTTGAACTTTTTGAAGTTTCTGGAGTAGATATTGAGACGAACCAGACAGAATTGAGTTACAATAGTCCAGTCTTCAAAGTACTAAGGAACACAAGTGTTTTAGTGGCATCAACTGAAAGATCCTTGCACTGTCCACACAGCTCTTGCTATTTGCCTTCGCAGGCAAGGGATGAACATAAATGCTCCGCAGCCTGATACTCTGGACTTTTCAGAGTGAGAAAGGTGTAGCTGTCCACTTTGCCTCAACAATCACGGGGAGCGCAGCCAACTGTGACGATAAAATCAACGAGAACGTATAAAGTTTGTGAAATTAATTCCAAATAATCCTAAATGACTTATCACTTGTTCAAAAACATAGAATGTTCCAAGGGAATTCCATTAGTCTTGAATGTCCTGATATACTACATGCTGCAATTTAGAATGTCTTTGAATGACATTAAAAATGATGTAAAGTAGTATGTATAATTCCATACAGTGAATCAACATCTGAATAATTTCAACAAATATTCTAATAAATAATCCCTCATATCTTAACACAACTATAAATTCTGATAAAAAATGGATACCAGAGACTGATCTAAGATAGGAATGAATTACTTGTTACAAATACCTATTTAACAATTTCTCAGTTGGCATACGCCGTAAAAGAATATGATTTATCTTGATGGAAAAGTCCCGTCCAATTGTAAACTGGCCATCAACTCAAATGTTATGTTAAGACTTTGTTTAGTAGTACAACTTATAATCATAGACACAAGTTAGCCATGCAAACAAAAATATGTTGACAACATACAATCATTGACCAAAATAAAGCACACAATTGTTATTAAATATACATACCACTTAAAGAAAAAGATGTATATAATAATATTTTTACATATTTGTCTGATAGTCATATGATACAATAATAATTACAATTACATAGGAAGATGTATCATGGATTAAACTCAGCTTAATTACTCTAAATATTGTTATGTATATTTAATTTGTATTGTTGTTGTCTTTCGCAAATCTCATATGTTATGTGCTTTTGTATTTTGTAATTGACTTTAGTCTAAAATCAAGTTAATGGTCTACCTGAGCAGTGACATTTAATTTGTAAACAACACAATAAATAGCTAATATTTCTCTATGATTATTGATTAAAAATTCAAATCATTATTATTGGAAGCAAACATGTTTACTTCTATTTGAATGTAAGATATTAGTTTTCCTTTGGAAATTATTAAACGTATTGACAACATTGAATGCTTAAGAGAGGAGACTGACCTACATCCTGGCTGTATTATTGTGTCTTAGCTTTTATATAAATGGTGTTTACTTTAAAAAAAGATTCATTCCTGCCTTAACATTCGAAGCAGAACCAGTTTATTGTTGAGTTCCGTTTTTAATTTGCGTGGAGTTATTTATTTAAATATTTATTACTTGAATTACAAAGTGCTTATTAATTCTTCTGGATTAAATCAACAAAATTTGAATTATAGTAAATTTATCCAATGACATGATCCATTATATTATTGTGATATCTCAGAAGACTGCTAGAGCACAGCTACATTCCAAGCCATTGACTCATTAGCACATTCGAAACTACAGGCATATGAACACTTTCAAAATGTTGGAATTTATGTCGAACACAATTGTAGTTCGGTTGGAACTGATACATCTGGACTTGAGATTGAACTTTTGGAACCATTTGGGGTTTAATTCACAATACTATTAGTTTAAAAATATGTTCACTTTTGTTTTCTAGAAAAATAAATTATGTGTTGAATTTTCCAAAACTTGTTGGTTTTCACTGTTTTTGGTTACTTAGTTTAAGACCACAGAGTCGTAACAATATACACACAATAAAGGAAAATAATAGCTCTATGAACCTTAGAGTCGTCTGCAGTCATATTAACTTTTCCCATGACGTGTGTTATGTTAATGTTGTATTCTTGCAGCATTGAACTCTATCTCAACAGTCCGTGCTTTTTATTATTCATTTTGTTAATGAAAATAATGGAAGTACGAACACTGAATACAACAACCTGATAAATAGCTAAAGTAAAATACACTTCAAGAAATTGCAAAGCCAATTTTAAATCTAAACATTGCCTCTCAGTTCTGGAATACTTTCTATAGTGCTTGTTTAGATTTTTTGAAAATAAGCACACTGAATGTTTCTCGCCATTTTTGTCTTCATGAATAAATATTCCAGAAACCCCAATATTAATTACATCAACGGTGTTTTAAAGTTATTGGCTAACATTTGGTGCTAAATTAACTTGTGCACTTTTAAATATGTGTTTAATTTATCAAAAGCCTCCTGACAGTTATCATACCAAAGAAACTTGGATTTCTTGTCAACAAATTTGTCTTAAGTCGGGCAATTAAAGGAATGGAAATTGAGCAAAATATTCCAATAATATTCAGCCATGCCCCCAAATCGTATGAGTTGAATTTTACCAATAGACACTGTGAATTCAGAGATAGCTTTGACCTTAACTGGTTAAAGCAGAGCCTATTCCATAGTATCTCCTGAAATGTGACACAAGCACGGCAAAACCCACATTTGCCTAAATTAACCGTCAGATTTGCATCACTTGTCGACCCTAGAATTTCCAAATTGTTTCCAAGCTATCTTCCCTGGCATCATTGTACGTGTCAACAGCGTCTAAACCAAATGTTAACACGTTCATCAAACGCTAGAATGTTTCAGTGGGATTTCTCATGCCAAATATCATCGTTTCATACTGTGATAGTCTATTTAAAATTGCAAATGTCGAACTTTCTTTTGTTCAATGTGAGTTGAATTAGCCAGATTCCTTTCGAAAGGCCAAAGATTGTGAGATATTTTGCATTTCAAAAAATTTGTTAATGCAATGATATATTCTTTGCATTAGCGACACCTTTGACTTTTTTATAATCAATACACATCCGAAATGTATTATCTGGTTTAGGTACAAGAAAACATGGTGAACTTCAATTGCATTTACTTATTTCAATAAAATAATTATCCAATAAATATTGAATTTTCCCTTCAAACACTATTGTGTGAGATGATTGATCATGTAAAAATGCTGTTTCACAGGTGTTTGTCAACGTCATGACACAGTTTATTTGTTCGCTTTCGAACATCAGGAAACAATTGCTCATATTCACATAATCACTGGCTTAGTTCACGCTTTTCCTGTTGTTGTAGATGTGGAAATCTTTGGTCCAGATTTTGTTTAATATTTCTTAGTTCCGATGACTGGTTAAACTAGATTCACAAAAGTCATCTTGCATTCCATCGTTTGCATAAGTTGGTAAAGTAATTAACTCTGACATCTATATGCAAATACCTTAACAAATTCATTTTTAAAAAATTGGTTTCTGTAACCTCCTCCCAATTGTGTTAATATAATTTAAGTCATTTCCTTTCCTATCAATTGCATAAGGACCATACGATTGCGGTATGGGCACGAAAGCCAGCAATTTATCACCGGCTGAAAACTTTCTTTTGTATTTCTGTCCCACCTTAATTTCATTTTTGAATGAGCAGAGACAATTAGTTCTTGCTAATTCACAAGCCTTTGAAAATAGTATATATATATATATATATATATATATATATATATATATATATATATATATATATATATATATATATATATATATATTAATGTGAAAGTGATTTATCGTTTGAACATATTACGCGTCGAAGAGCTCTATTTTTAAACGAGGAAGAGCTAAATTACGTCGAAGTTTGGCGCTCCTTGAACGCGATTTCCAGGCTTTTAGATCGAACACGATCTTAATTGCAACCGTTTTCGACATTTCTAATATAAATAAAAATAATGAAGCAAAGTTAAAATGTTGAAAATGTATGGAGTAGTATTGGAATTATTACAAGATTATGCAAGGAAAGAATAATGATATGTCACATGACAGTGGTTTTCATGATGAATTTACAAAGATTTTAAAATTGCAGTGGATGTCATCAGTACATAGAATGTATTTTGAACCGTGTCAACGGTGAACATTTTCCGAAAGAAAAAGGTTTTCTTTCCCAATTTTCATTTGCACGTTTCAAACTGCAGTAATATATAAAAAGCCTACCGTTAGCTTTATCTGTCCATCTTCTACCCAAACTAAAATTGAATGCCTAATTAAAACAGTATTAAATGAAAAGCGATATAAATATATGCTTCATTGCTGAGAAGCAATAATTATGATAGAACGACATCTTTGAATATTAATAATACCTATCGAAAAAACATCATGTAGTGAGAACAAAGATAACTGTTTTATTACATTTTAGATGGTAATCTCATATTCTTTCTTTGAAGTAAACTTTAAGAAGATAAAAGTACAAACGAAATGACAAAATATACATAATTAATAAATATTAAACTGCAATACAAGATGGAGTAAACTGAGATTTTCGAAATTATAGCAGCGTGTTCACTAATATACGTATGAAAATATGCAGTTAATAACCTCTATTTCTAATTTTCGCAATCCGTCAGAGTCTAATTTTCCCGGCCCAAGAGTCATACATAAGAAGGACGGGAGATACAGAATAAACCAGTCAGATTCCAGCATTCTTACATGATTTATCAATGAAAATTATTGTTCATAGATCTATTCCTGTTATGAACAAACAGGTAGACACTTCTTCTGTTATTTAGCTCAAACTTTCAAATACACAATAACGAACACATACTTTGCGGTTTTAAGTGGAAACCACCATAGGGGCAGAAATGAAAGGATGTTAAATAATGATTATGCTATTAAATCCCGTCTAGCCATAAGTTTTTAATTGGGATTCAACTAGAATTAGTTGACAGATGTTTCATACACCATTTATCCTACTTAATGCTCTGTGTAAATACTTTTCTACACCAAGTGCACCTATCCAATTGATTACGTTATTTGCCATTTGTGTCATACTTATCCGAAACGAAAACCTTGTCTGTCTATCATATAGACAACCATACACATAGATAGACAAAGTAAATCCCCTAATTAGATGCAAATGAAAACATAAAAGAAAATTTAATTTGCGGATTAAATCAGCGATTTGTCTCCTACCTGCTCTAAACTCATTTACTGCCAACATAAGTTTAGAAGAGGATCAGGGCTGGAATATTTCCCCCACAAATACAAATTTCTGGCTCTCAAATAGCTTGAAAAAATTATTAATCTGATTTGTGGACGTACAACTTAAATGGTTGGTTCCTTGGCAGACAGAACTGCAGCCATTACAGAAAATGTAAAACTCTTATAAAGTTTCTGTCGCTTCACAAATATGTTTACATGAAGCGTTCATTAAACCGACATTTGTATCGTGTTTAAATTAAGGATAGTTATTTTCAGACAGCAATCTTCAGAAAAGCAGCACGATTGCACGCTCTTCCCTTTTATGCATTACTAACGCCATTACATTAGAGATAAATGCACAAAATGTATGCAAATTACATTACAACTGTGGCTAAGTTGCACATGCTGAAAGCATCCGAAAGTTTGTGGAGCTAGATAACATTTCATCCGATTAAGTGGTTAAAAGGTGAAGGCTTAATGACACTAACAAGACAATAGAAAAAGCAAAGAAAAGTTGCTTCTGCGGGAACAGCCACAGTTGTTCGAAAATGTATACATTATTACTGTGAGCTATTTATACAATGCAAAAAGACGTTATTCAATTCTGAAAGTGTAGCTTCAATTATCTATGTAAACCCAAACGGTTCACAGTACTTAATGCGTCAGAAAATTAAATTTTCTGGAATTTTATATTTGTTAACAATAGGCTGTAGTGATCCTTTAATTATAAAATGAATATTCCAAACATTTGAAAATTGCCATGCAGAAACGTTTTGCATTGAATGCGCAACAGCGGAAAAATTTGTTTAAAAAAACTGTAGGAACTATTTGAAAATAGTAGTAAGGTTCTTTAAATTCAATAAGTTTTCTTGTCTGTTTGCTCATATGTTCCAGTTTTGATCTTAGAAACTGTTCCTATCCCTAACACAGTCTATCAAACTCGCTAATGCCTACGCTTTAAATGTAATCTAAGCATGAATATAATAGTTTTTACAGGAAAATCTGGGAATTTTGGCGAAAACGTGAGCAATGCGTGCCCTTGTTATACACTCTGAGAATTAGTGTCGCTGTCTGTATATACTAAATCTATACAGAATTTTACTTTTGAACAAGCAGTAAAAGAGGCACAATGTATAAAGGACCTATAAGACTTTCAAAGTAATTTTGTAGGAAATAAAGATGGTCTTTAATGTCTAAATATAGACTTTTATGTATATTTAGTTTATATTGTTTGCAAAACTTTTGCGATGATCGTGATTAATAGTTGCGAATGGAGTTTATGCATATCTAATATTTGTCATGCTTTCAAGTAGTAAACATTATGATTACTAGAACGTGAGTTAGAGAGTTAGTGGAATTTTCCAATGGAAATTTTGGTTTTCCACTATTGTGGCGTACACCAATTAGGTATTTGTATATATAGTGGATTTAGTAAGCAAATTATTGATTCCAGTTTTATGAGAGCTCTCTGGAATAAGTTACATCTCTGTTGATATATAATTCTAGAAGAATTATTTTCTAAATTAGTAATTGGAATTACAAAGAGCTCATTTTGAACCTATACACTACTTTGGGATTATTGAGAATAATTCAAAGATATTATAGATTATGTCACTGTGGTACACCAAGATATTCAAGAGTACTGGTACATCATCACATTCAAGACTATTGGAATTCGTTTGGAACATTGGACGTGTGAAAAGTCATTTAGGACTATTTGGAATTTTATTCACAATACTGTTAGTCTCTTCAACTTCACTTGGTATCTAAGAGAAATAAATTATTTGTTGATTTTACTAAATGTGATGTTTTCGCTTCATTCTGCAACATTGCTTACGACCTAAAGTCGTATCAACACAGGAAAGTATTTACCGTCATAAAGAGAAAATGAAGTTTACACTAGATTTTTATATGTTGTCGTATGTTGCCCACAAGCTACTCAAAAGTTGCAAAAAAATTATGTTTTATTTTCGTGTTTTTTTAAGCTGTTAACTTGTTTAAACACACCTTGGGGACACAATTATTCTGGAGGATTAACTCGAGATAACGACCAAATATAATAATTTTATTTTCAAATGACATCAAGCAAGATTAAAAAATCTTCATACTTCTCTCAAGGCATTTTATTCCCATTTTATATCTATTTGATTTTTAACCGTATTGAATGAAACTATGTAGAAAGAAATGAAGTAATATTTAGAAAATTAATGTACAAACTTGAAGTGCCAAAAAGACTCTACCATTTTTTGGAAACAAATAAAAAATAAACAATTAAGAATTGTATCGAAAATCTTAGAAAGTTTCTTTCCGTTAAATGTATCATTCCATTGGAATTTTCTCCAGCTCTTACAACGAATCTATTTGGGAATAAGTTCGAAGCACGGTATTAACTAAGCAGAAATAATCTCCTAAGATGAGGAACAAGTTGTTATTAAATATCCAAACATTTCATTACGATAGAGACATCACTCCTGCTAAGTGCGCACATGAGACTTCTGGTCTTCCAAGGGGGGAGTCAGTAGTAATGTCCAAGATGACCGGGAGTAGATTTTGGAGTTGATATTAGTTTGAATAGTTCATTATACTTATCATGCTTGTCTAAATCTACGACGACCCGACGCTGCCTGCTATTAGCTTTGCAGCAGTATTATGAGTTTCCGGTTCTGCCTGTCTGTTTGCCATTGGTGGAGTGGCGGATTTCTCTCCAAAAATTCTTGTAATCGCTGATTCGCAGCTGCATTTATGATTTTCCTAACATTTGCAGCATCCCTGTGCTTACTAGTTTTATTACTGGAGGCGTTTTAGACACTAAAAATCTTAGAAGTCTATCTCTGATTGATGAAAAAGCCTTTCCAGTAATTCCAATTGATTATCTCCGACAACGCAGATGTCGTTCATTCCAAACTGCTTGACAATTCAATCGCTTTTAGAACAATTCTTCTAAATAAAACAGAAACAACATCATCAGGTACGTCGCCGTAAAAAGCGCGGTAGAAAAACAATCTTCAATCCATGACTATAACTTCTGCTGCGTAGGTTAAGTATTGTGTATGAGCATATTTTTCTGTTGCCGATCTAAATGAATCGTGCGTTGGTAAATATCATCAAACATTTATTTACTAGTCCACGATAAATATGTCTCTCCATTATTTTACCCGTGTATAATTGCTGGCAGATCTTCTTAGCTTAAATGATACTTTTATGAGAATTCTTAACAACTCGCAAATCACCCATAAGAATTTCTTGACAATCAGCATCGGCTCAAACATGATCAGGACAAGTATGTTCGCGGCTGAGCAGTGATAGTGATCAGCGTATTTCTGTATATACAACGAAGAGCCATTTATCTTCTGTAACATTATAATGATGTGGTTAAGGCAAGTTTTACCTTATTGCATATCCTACCAAATGACTGCAACTGGATCTTTCATAGCTTCTTTATAATCTAATAAGGTCAAATAGCTGGCTCTTAATTCTGGTTTTCATTGTTCCTCAAAGATGTCTATAATATCTTTAATTTCATGAAGAGTTTCATCAATTGAAGATAGAGCATCATTGATTTGTATAGTATTGAAAGAGTTCTTTGCGTTTTCGCAGTTGTATTAGCGATTTCTTTACCTGAATTGATCGGTGGCTCAAATATTTGCTCGAAATCAGCAGCAAGATCTTCTTTTACTTGCTGACGTTCTTGCAATTGTTGTTTAACGGTATATCTAAGAGGTAAATATCGCTTTGATATTTCGAGTGGTTCCCCAAGTAGTTATTTCGTACGTCACTGCATAGGTAGTTTGATCCGTCATTATTTATTTACATGCAATTTAATTGTCAAAACAGCAATCACAAATTATATCGTAAACTTAGGCCTACTGGCTACGTTGCTTCGGCGTACAAATCTTAACTCGTAACTTAATTTACAGAAGGAAATAATCGTGTTCAGGATGATATTTATCAATGGTATTTCATTGAAATTATAGACACTCTTGCCATCTTAAGCTGCTGTATATATTGTTTCAAGACGTCTGTGCAGATAAATGTTAATTATATCACTTCCCAAGTAAATTAAATGTCTAGTGATAATTAGTACCAATCGATAATTCGTCAAGTAAACTTTCAGTTTATATATGCAACCCGAGTTAAATTCGATTACCTTCTTAATTAATGTAGAAAAATAGAACAATATTTTCCATTCTTAGCGTGGTTTTGAAATCGCAATGTCTCCCTCTCAATCTATACTGTATTGCAACGCTCTAATCACTTGAGTCATGACACCTGGTATCTATAGGCAAGTAAAAGTTAATATATAAGGTTAACCACGTTATTGAAATATGATTAAAATACCCTGTCCATGAGAACCATGTTATATTTTGCACGCCCTCCAAGCCGTAACGTGAATTGATTGTTATATTGGTAGGAACTAAGTTTGACCAGTTCACACTTAAAAATGTATATTCTTCAATGAGATTTAAAGCATATAGAATCTAACAATATTATAACAAATATTAATATTATCTAACAAAAGTATATACATCATCTCCTCAAATGCATATATGTATGTATGTATGTATCTATGTATGTATGTAAGTATGTATGTATGTATGGATGTATGTATGGATGCATGTATGTATGTATGTACGTATGTATGTATGGATGGATGTATGTATGTATGTTTGTATGTATGTATGTATGTATGTATGTATGTATGTATGTTTGTATGTATATATCTATGTATGTTGTATGTATGTATGTATTTATGTATGTATGTATGTATGTGTGTATGTATGTATGTATGTATGTGTGTATGTGTATGTATGTATGTATGTATGTATGTATGTATGTATGTATGTATGTATGTATGTATGTATGCATCTATCTGTATGTAAATAACAGGAAATTCAAATTTCTAAAGAGATAAATAAGAACCAAGACTTATAATAATACAGCAAAATGATTGAATATTGATAATATCCATTTAAAAGAATCATATAGTGAGAACAGAAAGAAATGTATTTCTTTCTTTCCAATGTCAATGTCGTTTGATATATTCGAGGAACAGTTTAAGATAATGAAAATACAAAACAATATGACAAAATGTAAATATAAAAAACAATGAAAGCAATGCTACAAAATGGAAGGAACTCAGATTTTCGAAATTATAATTAAAGCGTGTTCACTATCCTAAGCACAAAAATATGTTTTTATTCATCTCTACTTCGAATTCTGGAAATCAGTCAGGGTCTAATTCTCCGAGCTGAAGAATGATACTTAAGAAGGATGCGAGACTTATAAAATACCATATTCCAGAATTCTTACAAGATTTACCAAAGAAACTATTGTTCATATATCAAGTGTCTATTTTGCCCAGAACGGTAGATAATCTTACTGTTACCTACTTTAACCTTTTAATTGCATAATAAGAACACAAGCTTTGAACATTTTATTTGAAACCGCCATGCAGACAGAAACGTAAGGAAATTAGGTATTGTTTACGCTTTTAAAACCAATCTAGCCTCAAGATTGTAAGTGGAATTCAGTTAGAAGTGTCGACAGGTGTTCCAAAAACCACGATCCTACTTAATGCTCTGTGTATATAGATATTTACACCAAGTGTATCTCTCCAGTTGGTTAACTTACTGCCAATGCTTCTTTGTGACCTACTTATCTGAAACCAATACCTTTTCTGCTATATCTTACTTCTTTGTGTACTCCTGAGAGCTTTAGAGCTCTGACAATATACGTTTTCAATACTATTACAATATTTTTCAATACAGATGTTTATTATTATAAAACTATATACTTGAATAAACTGAATATAAAGTTTACATTATTATGTTTAAAAGAAAACGCCAAAATTCAGAATAATATGTTTGAAGAATTATTACAAACAAGAAACTAATGAAACAAAAAGGTAAGACTGAATATAAGAATCTTTTCACATTACATCGGCATTGCCTACAATTTTACGCTTTAACACATGTATTAAATGGTATGGCCAGAATATGATTAATTTAAGAGTTTATTTCAATCAATAAAATGTTTCTCATTTATTTAGCTACAACTGTCTTTACGACTGTCACAGTGTTGAGAGTATCAATTTGTACTTACACGTACTTGCAAATGGCGTCAAGATTACCACTGAGTGGTGTAATAAAGAATTTAGATATCTTTTTAAAATCTTGAAATATCTCTTATACCACGGATATCTATGAGTTTATTTTAGAACGGAATTAGTTTATTGTTTTGACCTTGTTTCCATTATCTTTCTTAAGATGTTAACTTCAAATTTGTCGTATTTTGTTTTCAAGTCCAATTTAACTTAAAAGAAGAAGATAGATATACATTTTTGAGACGATAGATAATTAGGAAAAGATGCCCCGTCATCAATATCACCATTCTCGCTACTACCTAAAGCCTGAAGAGCATGGCAGTAAAACTGTATGTAGGGACGTCGAGAAACCTCTATCTTCACAAGACTGTTGATCCTTCTATTTTGAATGTTCGTGTCTTCGACAAGAACATCGGTGATATATTCTATCTATTGATAATCTGTTGCTGGTGTTTGGAGCTCGACAAAGAGGCATTTCAACGAGGGAACATATACCGTAGAGAAACCATTTCACTGTGACTGAATTGAATGTTTGTGTTTAGCTGTTGATTCTGATCTCAAGATGTTGCTCTCTCTTTCACTTGCATCATGAAAAGTTATGTGGATTCAGCTCAAGGAGAGTAAAGTAACCATGCCAATATATGATAGCTGAAGATTAAACTCCATGATCAGTCACTATATTTTTGTTTTGTTCAACTCTGTACAGAAGATGCGTAACCAGAAACGCTCTTTCCGATAATATTAGCAATTATATACACACGCCATATATTAGAGCATGTTATCTTATCTTGCCTTTTCGTTGGTCCCCCCTGCGGCTCCGGGGTTGTAGAATTGGCCCGACATGCCTAGCTACCTGTCGTAAGGGGCGACTAAGTAGAGGCAACCTGTTTGCCGTGGGTTGCGACCCGTGTCGGGGAAAGAAAGGATCCTGGTAGTTGAGCACAGGCTTCCCGATGCAACACACTGCCTTGGTCTCTACTTCTTCTAGACGGGTGGTCGGGATGGGCCCGGTCTCGACAAATCGGCTGGTCACGGCGAGCCCTAGGAAGTCTTTGTTTACTCGTTCACTTTCTTTATCATTCTTATTGTATTTCTCTTGATACCACCGTTGTCCGTACTGTCTACCCCTTTACTTTTCCTTTCTCCTACTCTCAGAAGACTTCCTAGAAGGCGATGGTTTAACTGGTCAATCGGGAGGTAATCTTGCCTGCTGAGTATACTACATGTGTATCCCTGGCACGTGGAAGGTGTTCCCTTGTTGGACTCCGTGGCAGGTGGGTGAGCACGAGTGACGATACAGCAAACAATTAAAAAAGGAAAATCAAAAAAAGGTCAGCTCAAGAGAACAAAAACTATTTCAGACTCTGACGATGAGCCATGTGGCGTGGATTCTTGTCCTCGCTTTATTGTCATCCACTCCAAAGATGAAGCTAAACAACCTGCCACACTATCGTCATATATAGTTGAAAAGACTATCCTTGGGTTAGTCGGCAACCCCAAAAGTGTTAAAAAACTTAAATCAGGTGGTCTACTTGTGGAGTGCGAACGTAAAGCACATACTGAGAACATCCAGAAAATCAAGACCTTTCATGAGATTGCAGTAACTTGTTTCGCACACACATCACTGAACACATCAAAAGACACTGAAATCATCGAAGGGATGGAAGATGAAGGTGTCACTACAGTCCGTAGAATTCGTAGCAAACGAAACAACAATCTGCAGGACACCAACACCATTATACTCACCTTCAACAAACCAACAATACCTAAAGTGGTCAAAGTTGGATTTTTACAGGTCAAGTTTGAGATATATATACCAAATCCCCTTCAATGTTTCAAATGACATGATGAAGACAGATGCTCGAAAAGCGAAGTATGTGGCCGATGGTGAGAACACTATCATTGGGAACGCAAGTGCAGAGCCACTCCGGATTGTCAACTGTGGAAAGGAGCACCATGCTAATTCAAAGGATTGTGATACCTGGAAACAGGAGAAGGAAATACAGAGGGTTAAGTACACCTACAACATCCCCTATCCAGAGGCCAGAAATCCTATAAAAGCTCGAACTTCCCTCCCTGGGCCGGCCTTCTCAACTGTAGTGAAAAACAATCCAAAAGCAACGAAGGACGCCTAAACCCAAACAAGTCCACCTGAATCCACTTCCAGCTGAAATATCCCGCATTATCATCCTCTAAAAAACTCAATATCGACTCAAACAACATTCAACAACACTCCACCACCAAAATCACCAAACAGCAAACAATAGTTGCAAACAAATATTCAGCAGAAGAGGTCTAATGACCCCATAAAGTTGCACAACAGGTTTGGATACTTTGAGGAGATGGATGCGGAAGAAACTGCTCCATGTCCTCAAGGTGGATCCAGACCTACAACCCAAAAAGTTAATCCCTTTCTTCCTCCAGACAAATAAACCCAAATATTTAGCCGCGAGAAGTCTAACGTAGTAACATCCTCTCAGATTTAAAAAGTTCCATAATGAAGAACAGCATCATACAATGGAATTGCCGAGGACTTAAAAACAATTACAATGATGTTCTTCTGCTTATAAACGAGCATGATCCTGCAGTACTACGCCTGCAGGAAACATTTTTAAAGGACACAACACTTAAAAACTACATTTTGTTTGACACCTACTCAAAAGCTGGTGACAGGGCCTCAGGAGGTGTTTCCGTTGTTGTAAATAATTGGGCTCCTCATAGCGTCATTCCCTTAAACACAGATTTACAAGCCATTGCTGTAAGCGTCACACTTCATGGAGTTATTTACTATTGTTCTATTTATATACCACCTTACACAAACCTAGTACCAAATGACTTAGTCCACCTTGTTAAACAACTGCCCACTTCGTTTGTTCTACATGGGGATTTTAATGCCCATGACATTCTATGGGGATCAAACTATATAAGCGACATGGGCAAAAGGGTTCAATATTTCATTACTAGACACGATTTGTGTCTATATAACACCAAATCACCGACATGTTTACACCCAGGAACGGGTACATACACGTGTATCGATTTGACAATTTCTTCTCCTTTGGTGCTTTTGGATTGTAATTGGAAGGTCGCTGATAACCTTCACAGCAGTGATCACTTTCCAATCTCCGTTGAAAATATTAACTCTACAATTGATGACGCAATTCCACAATGGAATCTGAAGAAGGCCGACTGGGCCATGTTTGAAACACTTTGTACAACTAGGCTTAACAGTGATACCCTTCTAAACGACTATAACCCTATTCGATATTTTACCACTGTTCTAATTGAGATTGCAAAAGAATCCATTCCTAAGTTCTCACCGAACTGTAAAAGAACTCGAAAATGTGGTTCATCAAAGAATGTAAAGAAACCATTAGATAACGCCGAGAAGCACTGAAAACATTTAATAATCGTCCAACGCCCGAACATTTTCCTAAGTACCGTATTATTCGGGAGAAAGCTCGCCGCACGATTAAAGAAAGTAAAAGAGCATCATGGAAAAAATATGTTTCAACTTTAAATTCTCGTTCCTCTATAAAGAAAGTTTAGGACACTATCCGCAAAATAAATGGAAAGGGAAAACACAATTCATTCCGACATCTGAAACTAAATAACAACAATTTCAATTCCAAACATGAAGTAGTTAATATATTTGCTGATAGTTTCTCTAAAAATTCCTCATCGTCTAATTATTCAGAAGTTTTAAGAAGATTAAAAGCTCAAAAAGAAAAGACACCGTTGAAATTCGCACCAAGTAACTAAGAAAGTTATAATCAACCGTTTACACTGTTGGAGATTATGGAATCTTTGAATAAAGCCCATGATACATCCACTGGGCCTGACGATATGCATCACCCGTTTTTGAAACACCTTCCAGAACGGTCATTAACAATTCTTCTGGAAATCTTCAATGATTTATGGATTACAGGTAATTTACCAAAAATTTGGAAAGAAGCAACAGTAATACCAGTTCCCAAACCAGGTAAAGATAGTGCAGATCCTACCAACTATAGACCAATAGCACTGACGAGCTGTGTTTGCAAAACAATGGAACAAATGATGAATTCTCGGTTTGAATGGTATTTGGAAACCAACAATTTAATATCTCCTTTCCAAAGTGGCTCTCGTTATGGTCGTAGCACCAGTGATCATCTGGTTAGACTGGAAACATTTATTCGCGACGCTTTTATCAAAAAGGAACATTCAGTAGCGGTTTTCTTTGACTTGGAAAAGGCTTATGACACGACATGGAAGTACGGGATACTAAATGTCCTGGACGATCTTGGTCTAAAAGGCCATCTGCCTTCTATCATATCAAACTTTTTCTTAGACAGAATTCAAGGTACGAGTGGGCTCCACCCTCTCTGATATGCAGGAAGAAGAGATGGGTGTGCCCCAGGACAATATTTTATCTGTGACGCTTTTCAACATCAAAATCAATAGCATAAACAAGAGCCTGGCTCCTGGTGTGCATTGCTCCTTATACGTTGATGACTTTCTAATATGTTATCGATCAAAGCACATGCATACAATTGAAAGACAACTACAGCAAAATATCAACAAGATTCAAACTTGGGCCAATTCTAACGGTTTCAAATTCTCGAAATCAAAAACAGTATGCATGCATTTCTGTCAGTTACGAGGACATCATGATGAACCTAAACTCACGCTGGACGGAACACCTATTCAATTTTTGGAGGAAACAAAGTTATTAGGTATTATCTTCGACAGAAAACTGTCTTTTATTCCACACCTAAAGATCTTGAAAGCTAAATGCTTGAAATCTCTTGATCTACTTAAAGTAGTAGCGCACACTGATTGGGGTACTGATAGAAAAGTCATCCTCAGTTTATATCGAACGTTTATTCGCTCCAAACTAGACTATTGTTGCGTTGTTTATGGTTTAGCTAGTCCTATTTGAAGATGCTTGACCCAATTCAGCGTGAAGGAATCAGACCCACTCTGGGAGCATTTAAGACATCCCCGTGTGAAAGCCTACTCGTTGAAGCGAACGAACCACCTTTATCACATCGTAGAGAAATGCATTCTGCACAGTATGCTGTCAAATTAAGATCAAACCATCTGAACCCTGCTTTCTAGGCGGTTTTTGAACCCAAATACAAAACCTTATATGAAAATAAACTAAACGCCACACCTACCTTTGTCATTAGAATATTACCATGCCTTGACAGTACCAAAACTGATCTTTCCAAAATTCAGAGAACGTCCGCCTCCGAAACACCTCCCTTTCTACTTCAACAACCAAAAGTACTTTTACGTTACACGATGGAAAAAAAAATCGGAGACTATCCCTTCCATCTTCCACAATTCTTATCATGAACTACTCACCGAATTTGAGAACTACAGAAGAATTTATACTGATGGATCAAAAGATGAGGAAAAGGCTGCTGCAGCTTTCGTTAGTGGGGAAAAAAAAAACAACAAAGTTTGCTTTCCAAATAGTACATCAAATTTTGCAGCCGAAATGATAGGAACAGACCTTGCTTTGCAATATATTAAAAACAAACGTATTTTAAATAGCATCATCTTCTCCAACTCACTATCAGTACTTCAGTCAATACACAATAGAAAACTGGAGAACCCATTATTAACCAATATTCTCCTCAAAAATACTAAGCTGAGAACCTCCCACAATATAGTAAACTGTTTGTAACCCAGCCATATTCACATTAAAGGTAATGACAAAGCAGATCGAGCTGCTAAAACGGCCCTATCTCCTCAACCATCTGATTTTAAAATACCGTATACTGATTTTAAACCTAGTATCAAAGTTTCCTTATGTCAGAAGTGGAAGGCATCATGGAATGATGCAGTGGATAATAAACTTCATGCCATCAAGCCAACCCTAGAAGAATGGACTCCTTCCTACAGAAACACCTGTAGGGAGGAGGTAGTCATTGCAAGAATTCGAATTGGTCTTACGTATATAACCCACTCGCACTTTCTAAAAGGAGAAGAGCCACCAGAGTGAATTTCTTGCAATGAACCATTCACTGTTAAGCACTTTATGTTGGAGTGTTTCGACCTCCAACCTACGCGCAAACAGTACTACAATGAGCATGACATTAGGGAGCTCTTTGATTACAGTGAGTGTGTCTTGTGTTATTGAATTCCTGAAGGAAGTAAACATTTATTATAAGCTATTGCTTTTATGCTATCACGTTGAGCAATTTTACATGATGTATATACCGTCCGTTAATTTTAATTACTTTTCATATGTCTCCATTAACATACACCATTTACATTTCCCGTTGTTCGGGATGCTTTATTTATTTATTACCGTTACCATCTTTTTCTTTTACATTCAACTGTTGGGTTTTTTTTCGCTGGTCGATACGAAACCTTTTACCACTTTTAAATGATCAAAGCTATAACCTTTTGCATGGCGCTAAATAGCCTAACAGTGCTGGTGCGCCGGAAAATTATAATCAACCAACCAACCAACCAACCAGAAATGGAATAAAGAAAATTCTCTATAAAGCTCTCAAAACCATTGTCGCAAGAAAACTACAAGACACGTTTAAGAAACATTCAAATGAACAAGCTGAAGAAGAAACATGCAAAACCTTTGTTTTTTGCTATTTGCTTTGATTTGTTGTTTCCATTGTTTCCAAGCTGAAGAAGAAACAAACACATGCATTGCTCTTTGTTGTTTGTTTTGATTTGGTTGTTACGATTTCTCTATAATTTTGGAATATATATATATATATATATATATATATATATATATATATACGAAAGAAAACAGATGAAGATGGAGAATACCGGAATCGCTGCGTACATTACATTTATTGAACACTAACATAATTATTATGGACAAAACTGAAATTGATAATAAAGTTGAAGATCTGGTTGACTGGCTGACGTTTTATCAACAAAATGTGATCACACAATAGGTTTCGATACACACTGGTTATTTAAAACATAATCATTTAACAGTAACTTAAACGGTTTATTGTATTTGAGTGGTAAATAGAAAGTAAGGATCTTTTCTATCAAACTGTATGTTTGCCTCCAACTCACAATACATCTTTTGTTCTTTATATCGTATGTACCAATCATCATGGAAGTCTCTCATTTGAGACAAAATACCATTTTAAGCAGACAGAAAATCAATGTAAACAAAACGTTTTATGCTTTGCGCCACAATTCTCAGCTAAACTTGTACATAAAATGCATTTGAGACAAGTGTTAAACTTGTAAATAAGTTGCATCTGAGACAATTACTACAGCTCTGTGGTCTTAAGAAAGGTAACAGAAAATGCAAAACCAACAAATTTAGCAAAAGTCAACAAATAATTTAAGTCTCTAATCTGTATGAATGTGTATGCTTGATTTGCTTTTTTAGCGATGCTTTAAGAATGTTTCATTCATATCACTGCGATGTCTGAAGTGTGGCATTTTATAGTGATGTCTAGCAGTGGAGCATCATGCCGCAGACACATCATCCTGACACCTAAGAAGAAACTGAAAATTTAAGAACTTAAAGTATTAAAAGTAAAATCGTCAATGTTTGAGTCACAATGATCTAGCCCAGATGTTAACATATTCATTTAACGCAGGAATGTTGACGGAGAATTTTTCATATCAACCGTCAACACTTGATATTGATAATCTCCGCGTATAGATGAAACGGCGAAATTGCCTTTGCTCTTTTCGTTAGTGGATTTCACAAGATTTCTTTCTCATGCTCAAACTTCATGATATATTTTGCATTTCCAATTTTGACAGTTGCTCTCCACTAAGAGGGCCTGTATTAATTTCTAGAAAATATATTGCTTCTGTGGTGAGTCCGATCTTGATCTTTTACATTTTAACCTCAAAATTAATAATTATCTCTCTTCTCTTAAATTCAGCTAGTTTACGAAATTTATTTGAGAGATGTGGTCCAAAACGTAAATAGTTGTGTGGAAGTTCCTTTTCTTTCTGCTTCAGATGGTATCATTGCAAATGCAAGGCATCCACAAGATTTGGTAGATTCATAATAAGGAACTCAGGATGTAATATGAGAACAATATTTTAGAGTGTCTGAAACCATAAAACTTGTTACTTAAACAAAATATACGGGAAACGTTTGGCAACGATGTATCTTGCAGAAATAGTCTATGTGGGAAAACGAAATCTAGAACAGACCGAACAACGGTCGGCATCATAAGTTGGCATGCTATGCCATCTAGCTGGAGGATGCATATACTGATATTATAAAAAAGAAAAATTCTATCTTGCGTATCCACTGTTCAAAAATCCAACCCAACACTGTAGCAGCTTATGGGGTTAATCTGCAGTGACCATATTTGAACATGGTTTCTTTTCGCTCCGTTAAATGAATCCACATTTCAAGTTTAATAATGTAAGCAAATTACAGATCAGCATATTGAGAGTGCAATAAACAGCTGAAAACGAAAATATTTACACAAGTGTATACATCATATCACAGTAACATAGTTTCTATGTGGTATATTTGCCCTCACTGAAATGACTCTCCATAGCCATATGCCTTTGTTAGTTGATACCCTCTCCTAAAGATTATCAATAAATAGAAGAATCACCAATGTTTCTTGTCGGAGACACGGAAATTCCATCCAGATGGATACACAGCTTCGTGGCGATAGAGATTTATCAACGTTCCTACATGTTATTATTATTGCGATGCTTCTCGAGATGTAGCCAGTACCGGGAGTGGCGAATTTGATGACGAAGAATCTGTATCCAATTATCTATCATCTCAAAATTATATATTTACCTTCTTTAAATTTAAATTGAACTGGAAAATAAAACACAAAATATGAAGTGAACATCTCAAGAAAGATAATAGAAATCCATCCAAGACTTTAAACTATTTTTGCTTTTAAACATCCGGAGCTATAAGTCATCCGAACCTCATTGTTAACCATTAACTCTGGCGATGGTTTAAGAGATATTAAAAATTTTAAAAGATGTTTAAATTATTTATTACACCACTGAGTGGTCGTGTTGATGTCACTTCCAAAGACGTGCAAGTGCAAAATGATACAATTAACATTTTGAAAACGAAATAAATGAGAATTGTTTTATTGATTTAAAGAAAGTCTTAATTTCCTCATATTCTGACCGTAACATTTGATACACATGCGACAGTATAAAATTGCTGGCAGTACAGAAGTATTGTAAAATGATTTTTATATTCCGCTTTACCTCCTTTTCTTGACTTTATTGTTGGTAATAATTTTGCAAACGATTTGTTTAGTTTCTAGGCGTTCTCTTTTAAACAGAATAGTGTAGACATTATATGTAGATCATTCAGTAGAATGTTTGATAATAATAACGATCTGCATTGGCATTGCAAAGATAATGCAACAGTTAGTTCCTAGGCTTTTAGAAAGAGTAGAATATATTAGCAAAATGTAACATATAAGGTTTTTGTTACGGATAAGTAGAACACAATAGAGGATTTACAATTTAGGTTGGAAAAGAAATGAAACTTGCTTTTGGCAAATAATGTAATCAATTCGATACGTGCACTTAGTGTAGAGGTATTTACACAGAGCATTAAGTATGATAAATGGTGTTTGAAACACCTATCAACGCTTCCAATTGAATCCCACTTAAGGATTAAGGGCTAGATAGGATTTAATACCGTAGCTATTACTTAACATCATTTCATTTCTGCCTCTATGGTGGTTTCCACTTAACACCTCAAAGCGTGTGTTTCGTATTGTGAATTTGACAGTTTGATCTTTATTCTCACTACATGATTCTTTTCTACAGGTATTTTCAATATTCAATGTTGACGGTTTACTATAATTTTTTTTTTCTCAGCGAGAAAAGATGTATTTCCATCGCTCGTTATTTAATATTTTTTTTGTTTAGGCATTCAAAGTTAGGGTGAGTAGGTAATGGACAGATGAAGCTCACGGCAGATTTGTTGTATATGTTACTGCACTTCGCAAAGTGCAAATGAAAATTGCGAAAGAAAACTTTTTTTCGGAAAATGTTTACCGTTGACATGGTTAACAATACATTATATGTACTGTTATTCCTGATGATATCCAGCTTAATTCATTGCAGTTTTGCAATGTTAGATTAATAGACTATTTACTGCTGTCTCCAACGGGATGAACAATGCATAGTGATGTTTTCTTCTTAGGGTAAACTCGTTTTTAAATGCAGTTTTAGAGCAGTTGATTAATCAATCAATCTTTTGTTTAATGGGATGGCAAGGTGATCACAAAGTGTATCAAATGCAAAGTTTAGGTCATCTAATATCTCTTTATCTAACCGTTCCGGTGGCCTAGTGGTTAGAGAATCCACCTTGGATGCGGGAGGTGGTGCGTTCGATGCCCGGCCGAATCATACCAAAGACTTATAAAAATGGTACTTACAGCTGCCTCGCTAGGCGCTCAGCATTAAGAGGTTAGTGTTAGGACTGGTCGCGCTGGTGTCAAGATAATGTGACTGGGTGGGACATGATGCTACATGTCTGCGGCATGATGCCCCAGTGCCAGACATCACTATAAACTGTCACACTGCAGACATCGTAGCAATAGCGCTGAATAATTCTTCACGCTACGCCAACAATTAAATTCTCTCTCTCTCTCTCTCTCTCTCTCTCTCTCTCTCTCTCACACACACACACACACACACACATAAAACAAAGTAATAAAATGATTAGCGCTCTATCTTTATGGTAAACACATATTAGTCCCATGTTCGCTCATAGTGCAAATTAAATGTTAATAAGTTAGGCTGCATAGAAAATTCAGAATGGGGACTGAATACAGGCAAATAGTCTATTATTATCCCATACATTAATGTGTAAGTATTTATCATTTGAACATATTACGCGTCGATGAGCTCTGTTTTTAAACGGGGAAGGGCAAAATTGCGTCGAAGTTTGGCGCTCCTTGAACGCGATTTCCAGGCTTTTAGATCGAACACAATCTTAATTACAACTGTTTTCGACATTTCTAATATAAATGAAAACAAGGAAGCAAAGTTAAAATGTTGAAAATGTATGGAGTAGTATTGGAATTATTACAAGATTATGCAAGGAAAGAATAATGATATGTCACATGCCAGTGGTTTTCATGATGAATTTACAAAGAAATAATTTTAAATTGCAGTGGATGTTATCAGTACATAGAATGTATTTTGAACCGTGTCAACGGTGAACATTTTCCGAGAGAATAAAGTTTTCTTTCCCGATTTTCATTTGCACGTTTCAAAGTGCAGTAATATATGAAAAAGCCCATCGTTAGCTTTATCTGTCCATTTTCTACCCAAACTAAAACTGACAGCCTAATTAAAACAGTATTAAATGAAAAGCGATATAAATATATGCTTCATTGCTGAGAAGCAATAATTATGATAGAACGTCATCTTTGAATATTGATAATACCTATCGAAAAAACATCATGTAGTGAGAACAAAGATAACTGTTATATTGCATTTTAGATGGTAATCTCATATTCTTTCTTTGAAGTAAACTTTAAGAAGATAAAAGTACAAACGAAATGACAAAATGTAAATATTCAAAAGTATCAAACGGCAATTCAAGATGGAGTAAACTGAGATTTTCGAAATTATAGCAGCGTGTTCACTAACATACGTATAAAAATATGCAGTTAACAACCTCTATTTCTTATTTTCGCAATCCGTCAGAGTCTAATTTTCCCGGCCCAAAAGTCAAACATAAGAAGGACGGTAGATACAGAATAAACCAGTCAGATTCCAGCGTTCTTACATGATTTATCAATGAAAATTATTGTTCATAGATCTATTCCTGTTATGAACAAACAGGTACACACTTCTTCTGTTATTTAGCTCAAACTTTCAAATACACAATAACGAACACATACTTTGCGGTTTTAAGTGGAAACCACCATAGGGGCAGAAATGAAAGGATGTTAAGTAATGATTATGCTATTAAATCCCATCTAGCCATAAGTTTTTAATTGGGATTCAACTAGAATTGTTCACAGGTGTTTCATACACCATTTATCCTACTTAATGCTCTGTGTAAATACCTTTCTACACCAAGTGCACCTATCCAATTGATTACGTTATCTGCCATTTGTGTCATACTTATCCGAAACGAAAACCTTGTCTGTCTATCATATAGACAACCATACACATAGATAGACAAAGTAAATCCCCTAATTAGATGCAAATGAAAACATAAAAGAAAATTTAATTTGCGGATTAAATCAGCGATTTGTCTCCTACCTGCTCTAAACTCATTCACTGCCAACATAAGTTTAGAAGAAGATCAGGGCTGGAATATTTCCCCCACAAATACAAATTTTTGGCTCTCAAATAGCTTGAAAAAATTATTAATCTGATTTGTGGACATACAACTTAAATGGTTGGTTCCTTGGCAGATAGATTCTGCTTCGACATAGATGCAGCCATTACAGAAAATGTAAAACTCTTATAAAGTTTCTGTCGCTTCACAAATATGTTTACATGAAGCGTTCATTAAACCGACATTTGTATCGTGTTTAAATTAAGGATAGTTATTTTCAGACAGCAATCTTCAGAAAAGCAGCACGATTGCACGCTCTTCCCTTTTATGCATTACTAACGCCATTACATTAGAGATAAATGCACAAAATGTATGCAAATTACATTACAACTGTGGCTAAGATGCACATACTGAAAGCATCCGAAAGTTTGTGGAGCTAGATAACATTTCATCCGATTAAGTGGTTAAAAGGTGAAGGTTTAATGACACTAACAAGACAATAGAAAAAGCAAAGAAAAGTTGCTTCTGCGAGAACAGCCACAGTTGTTCGAAAATGTATACATTATTACTGTGAGCTATTATACAATGCAAAAAGACGTTATTCAATTCTGAAAGTGTAGCTTCAATTATCTATGTAAACCCAAACTGTTCACAGTACTTAATGCGTCAGAAAATTAAATTTTCTGGAATTTTATATTTGTTAACAATAGGCTGTAGTGATCCTTTAATTATAAAATGAATATTCCAAACATTTGAAAATTGCCATGCAGAAACGTTTTGCATTGAATGCGCAACAGCGGGAAAATTTGTTTAAAAAAATGTAGGAACTATTTGAAAATAGTAGTAAGGTTCTTTAAATTCAATAAGTTTTCTTGTCTGTTTGCTCATATGTTCCAGTTTTGATCTTAGAAACTGTTCCTATCCCTAACACAGTCTATCAAACTCGCTAATGCCTACGCTTTAAATGTAATCTAAACATGTATATAATAGTTTTTACAGGAAAATCTGGGAATTTTGGCGAAAACGTGAGCAATGCGTGCCCTTGTTATACACTCCGAGAATTAGTGTCGCTGTCTGTATATACTAAATCTATACAGAATTTTACTTTTGAACAAGCAGTAAAAGAGGCACAATGTATAAAGGACCTATAAGACTTTCAATGTAATTTTGTAGGAAATAAAGATGGTCTTTAATGTCTAAATATAGACTTTTATGTATATTTAGTTTATATTGTTTGCAAAACTTATGCGATGATCGTGATTAATAGTTGCGAATGGAGTTAATGCATATGTAATGTTTGTCATGCTTTCAAGTAGTAAACATTATGATTACTAGAACGTTAGTTAGAGAGTTAGTGGAATTTTCCAATGGAAATTTTGGTTTTCCACTATTGTGGCGTACATCAATTAGGCATTTGTATATATAGTGGATTTAGTAAGCAAATTATTGATTCCAGTTTTATGAGAACTCTCTGGAATAAGTTACATCTCTGTTGATATATAATTCTAGAAGAATTATTTTCTAAATTAGTAATTGGAATTACAAAGAGCTTATTTTGGACCTACACACTACTTTGGGATTATTGAGAATAATTCAAAGATATTATAGATTATGTCACTGTGGTACACCAAGATATTCAAGAGTACTGGTACATCATCACATTCAAGACTATTGGAATTCGTTTGGAACATTGGACGTGTGAAAAGTCATTTAGGACTATTTGGAATTTTATTCACAATACTGTTAGAGTCTCTTCAACTTCACTTGGTATCTAAGAGAAATAAATTATTTGTTGATTTTACTAAATGTGATGTTTTCGCTTCATTTTGCAACATTGCTTACGACCTAAAGTCGTATCAACACAGGAAAGTATTTACCGTCATAAAGAGAAAATGAAGTTTACACTAGATTTTTATATGTTATCGCATGTTGCCCACAAGCTACTCAAAAGTTGCAAAAAAATTATGTTTTATTTTCGTGTTTTTTTTAAAGCTGTTGACTTGTTTAAACACTTTGGGGACACAATTATTCTGGAGGATTAACTCGAGATAACGACCAAATATAATAATTTTATTTTCAAATGACATCAAGCAAGATTAAGTAAAATCTTCAAACTTCTCTCAAGGCATTTTATTCTCATTTTGTATCTATTTGATTTTTAACCGTATTGAATGAAACTATGTAGAAAGAAATGAAGTAATATTTAGAAAATTAATGTACAAACTTGAAGTCCCAAAAAGATTCTATTATTTTTTGGAAACAAATAAAAATAAACAATTGAGAATTGTATCGAAAATGTTAGAAAGTTTCTTTCCGTTAAATGTATCATTCCATTGGAATTTTCTCCAGCTCTTACAACGAGTCTATTTGGGAATAAGTTCGAAGCACGGTATTAACTAAGCAGAAATAATCTCCTAAGATGAGGAACAAGTTGTTATTAAATATCTAATCATTTCATTACGATAGAGACATCACTCCTGCTAAGTGCGCACATGAGACTTCTGGTCTTCTAAGGGGGGAGTCAGTAGTAATGTCCAAGATGACCGGGAGTAGATTTTGGAGTTGATATTAGTTTGAATAGTTCATTATACTTATCATGCTTGTCTAAATCTGTGACGACCCGACGCTGCCTGCTATTAGGTATCACGGTACCAATTGTTTGTCCATAGACCTCAATGCTAATGTTTTGTGAAATAAATATACTTTCTATTCTACCTCAGCATGCATGTCACCCACTGTCACAGAGAACAATGTTAGATTGTCAATTTGACAAGGACAGAACCAGGTACTCCACTGCATTTAAGAGAGATAACTCTGCTGGAACTAGACAAGGGTAAGAGTTATCTAGTTACACCCGACACAGTTTCAGTCATGTGTACCACATTTTAAAAAAATCTTAAAAAATACAAAATGTGATATAGTTATGAATAAACATAATCTCACATGTTTCCAAGAGGCTCAAAATTTTTTTAAGCCTAACAGAAAGTACAACTCTTACATAATACACCAATCACAGCTAGTTTTGTGGCTTATTTCTGAATGCAATGATCCCTACACCTTAAGCTCCGCCCACCTGGGGTTGTACAATTGGTACCGTTATACCATTAGCTTTGCAGCAGTATTATGAGTTTCCGGTGGTGCCTGTCTGTTTGCCATTGGTGGAGTAGCGGATTTCTCTCCAAAAAGTCTTGTAATCGCTGATTCGCAACTGCATTTATGATTTTCCTAACATTTGCAGCATCCCTGTGCTTACTAGTTTTATTACTGGAGGCGTTTTAGACACTAAAAATCTTAGACGTCTATCTCTGATTGATGAAAAAGCCTTTCCAGTAATATCATCAGCCATTCCAACTGATTATCTCCGACAACGCAGATGTCGTTCATTCCAAAATGCTTGACAATTCAATCGCTTTTAGAACAATTCTTCTAAATAAAACAGAAACAACATCATCAGGTACGTCGCCGTAAACAGCGCGGTAGAAAAACAATCTTCAATCCATGACTATAACCTCTGCTGCGTAGGTTAAATATTGTGTATGAGCATATTTTTCTGTTGCCGATCTAAATGAACCGTGCGTTAGTAAATATCATCAAACATTTATTTACTAGTCCATGATAAATATGTCACTCCATTATTTTACCAGTGTATAATTGCTGGCAGATCTTCTTAGCTTAAATGATACTTTTATGAGAATTCTTAACAACTCGCAAATCATCCATAAGAATTTCTTGACAATCAGCATCGGCTCAAACATGATCAGGACAAGTATGTTCGCGGCTGAGCAGTGATAGTGATCAGCGTATTTCTGTATATACAACGAAGAGCCATTTATCTTCTGTAACATTATAATGATGTGGTTAAGGCAAGTTTTACCTTATTGCATATCCTACCAAATGACTGCAACTGGATCTTTCATAGCTTCTTTATAATCTAATAAGGTCAAATAGCTGGCTCTTAATTCTGGTTTTCATTGTTCCTCAAAGATGTCTGTAATATCTTTAATTTCATGAAGAGTTTCATCAATTGAAGATAGAGCATCATTGATTTGTATAGTATTGAAAGAGTTCTTTGCGTTTTCGCAGTTGTATTAGCGATTTCTTTACCTGAATTGATCGGTGGCTCAAATATTTGCTCGAAATCAGCAGGAAGGTCTTCTTTTACTTGCTGACGTTCTTGCAATTGTTGTTTAACGGTATATCTAAGAGGTAAATATCGCTTTGATGTTTCGAGTGGTTCCTCAAGTAGTTATTTCGTACGTCACGGCATAGGAAGTTTTATCCGTCATTGTTTATTTACATGCAATTTAATTGTCAAAACAGCAATCACAAATTATATCGTAAACTTAGGCCTATTGGCTACGTTGCTTCGGCGTACAAATCTTAACTCGTAACTTAATTTACAGAAGGAAATAATCGTGTTCAGGATAATGTTTATCAATGGTATTTCATTGAAATTATAGACACTCTTGCCATCTTAAGCTGCTGTATATATTGTTTCAAGACGTCTGTGCAGATAAATGTTAATTATATCACTTCCCAGGTAAATTAAATGTCTAGTGATAATTAGTACCAAACGATAATTTATCAAGTAAACTTTCAGTTTATATATGCAACCTGAGTTAAATTCGATTACCTTCTTAATTAATGTAGAAAAATAGAACAATATTTTCCATTCTTAGCGTGGTTTTGAAATCGCAATGTCTCCCTCTCAGTCTATACTGTATTGCAACGCTCTAACCACTTGAGTCATGACACCTGGTATCTATAGGTAAGTAAAAGTTAATATATAAGGTTAACCACGTTATTGAAATATGATTAAAATACCCTGTCCATGAGAACCATGTAATATTTTGCACGCCCTTCAAGCCTTAACATGAATTGATTGTTATATTGGTAGGAACTAAGTTTGACCAGTTCGCACGTAACAACGTCGATTCTTCCTTGAGATTTAAGGCACACAGAATCTAACAATGTTAAATCAAACCTGTAATTGTATTTGCGTCAATAGAGAATGACTATTTTAGCGATCGATGACATTGCCATGCTCCGAGAATGTGATACCCCACTGTTGGTCCGGGGTTGTAGAATTGGCCAGGCGTTCCTCCCTACGTGTCGAAAGAAGAGATCAAGTATTGGCAACCTGTTTGCCGTGGGTTGCGACCCGTGTCGGGGGAGGAAAGGATCCTGGTAGTTGAGCAGAGGCTTTCCGATGCATCACACTACTTTGACCTCTACTTTTTCTAGGCGGGAGGTCGGATGGGCCCGGTCTCGACAAATCGGCTGGTCACGCTGAGCCCTAGGAAGTCTTTATTTCCTCGCTCAATTTCTATATCTTTCTCTCTTGATACCACCGTTGCCCGTACTGTCTACACCTTTACTTTTCCTTTCTCCTACTCTCAGAAGACTTCCTTGAAGACTGTGGCTTAACGGGTCAATCGGGAGGTAATCTTACCTACTGAGTATACCACTTGTGTATCCCTGGCACTTGGAAAGTGTCCCCTTGTTGGACTCCGTGGCGGATGTGTGAGCACTGGTGACGAAATAACAAAAACAATAACCCAACGAAAAATGGAAAATCAAAACAAAAGTCAACTCAAGAGAACAGAGAACTATTTCAGATTCTGACGATGAGCCATGTGACGTGGAATCTTTTCCTAGCTTCATGGTCATCCAGTTCAAACATGAAGCTAAACCACTTTCCGCACTATCGCCATTTATAGTTGAAAAGACTATCCTTGGATTAGTAGGCAAACCCAATAGTGTTAAAAAACTTAAAATACGTGGTTTGCTTGTTGAGTGTGAACGTAAAGCGCAATCTGAGAACATCCAGAAAATCAAGACCTTTCATGAGATCCCAGTAACTTGTTTCGCACACACATCACTGAACACATCAAAGGGCGTCATTCGTTGCCGTGACTTGGAAATTATCAAAGGGATGAAAAATGAAGGTGTCACTGCAGTCCGCAGAATTCGTATCAAACGTAACAACAATCTGCAGGACACCAACTTCATTATAAGCACCTACAACAAACCATCAGTACCTAAAGTGGTCAAAATTGGGTTTTTACAGGTCATGGTTGAGATATATATACCAAATTCCCTTCGATGTTTGAAATGTCAAAAATACGGCCATCATGAAAACCGATGCTCGTAAAGCCAAGTATGTGGCCGATGCGGAGACCATTCTCATCAGGAATCCGAGTGCAGAGCCACTCCGCATTGTGTCAGCTGTGGAAAGGAGCACCATGCTAATTCAAAGGATTGTGACACCTTAAAACTGGAGAAGGAAATACAGAGGGTTAAGTACACCTCCAACATCCCCTATCTAGTGGCCAGAAAGCTTATCCAAGTTGGAACTTCCATCCTCTGCCGGTCTTCTCAAATGTAGTGCAAAACTATCCAAAAGAAACGAAGGACGCCCAAACCCAAACAAGCCCACCTGAATCATCTTCCAGCTCATACATCCCGTACTATCAACCTCTATAAAACTCAATATCGACTCAAACAACATTCAACAACACTCCACCGCCAAAATTACCAAACAGCAAAGAATAGTCCCAAACGAATAGGCAGCAGAGGGTATCTGATGACCCCATAAAGCTGCACAACAGGTTTGGAGACTTTGAGGATATGGATGCGGAAGAAACTGCTCCATGTGTTCAAGGTGGATCCAGACCTACAACCAAAAATGTAATCCCGTTCTTCCTCCAGACAAATAAACCCAAATATTTAGCCGCGAGAAGTCTAACCTAGTTACATCCACTCAGATTTACAAAGATCCATAATGAATAACAGCATCATACAATGGAATTGCCAAGGACTTAAAAGCAACTACAATGACATTCTTCTTCTTATAAACGAACATGATCCTGCAGTACTATGCTACAGGAAACATTTTTAAAAGACACCGTCAAAACCACACTTAAAAACTACTCCTTTTTGAACACCTACTCGAAAACGGGTGACAGGGCCTCAGGAAGTGTTTCCGTTGTTGTAAATAATAGGGCTCCTCATAGCGTCATTCCCTTAAACACAAATTTACAAGCCATGGCCTTAAGCGTCACTCTTCATCGAGTAATTTCCTTTTGCTTTATTTATATATCATCAAACACCAACCTAGTACCAAATGACTTAGACAACCTTGTTAAACCACTTCCCACTCCATTTGTTCTACTTGGGGATTTCAATGTCCATAAGATTTTGTGCGGATCAAACTACATAAGCGACAGGGGCAGAAAGGTTGAAGATTTCATTACTAGACACGATTTGTGTCTATATAACACCAAATCATCGACATATTTACACCCAGGAACGGGTACATACACGTGCGTCGTTTTGACAATTTGCTCCCCTTAGCTGCTTTTGGATTATAATTGGAAGGTCGCTGATGACCTTCACAGCAGTGATCACTTTCCAATCTCCGTTGAAAATATTAACTCTACAATTGATGACGCAGTTCCACAACTAGGATTAACAGGGATACCGTTCTAAAAGACAATGACCCTATTCTATGTTTACACACTATCCTAACTGAGATTGCAGAAGAATCCATTCCCAAATCCTCACCGAACTGTAAAAGAACCCAAAATCCGTGGTTCACCAAAGAATGTAAAGAAGCCATTAGACAACTCCTAGAAGCACTGAAAGAAGTTTACAATCGTCCAACGCCCGAGAATTTAACTAAGTACCGTACTAATCGGGTCAAAACTCGCCGCACGATTAAAGAAAGTAAAAGAGCATCGTGGAAAAAATATGTTTCAACTTTAAATTCTAACATTTCCTATCCAAAAGCCAGAAAGTTTGTACAGGCGAAAAAATCCTTTCCTGGCCCATCCGTTTCCACTGTAGTTAAAAACAATCCAAAAGCAACGAAGGACGCTCAAACACAGACAGATCCACCCGATACAACATCAAGCTCTAACACCCCCCATTACCAAGCACAAAAAAACATTACATCTACCCAAACAACTTTTAATAATACCCCACCACCGAAATCACCAAGGAATAAAAACATATCTCAAGGAAATAGGAAGCAAAATGGGTCAGATGACCCCATGAAACTCTATAATAGGTTTGGAGACATTGAAAGCATGAACGCAGAAGAAACTAGTCCATGTTCTCAAAGTAGCTCCAGACCTACCAACAAAAAGAATCATCCCCGTACTTCCTCCAGAGAAATAACCACACAGATTGTCTCCGCGAAAAGTCTAACCTAGCTTCACAATCTCCACTTTAAACTTATAATGAAAAACACCATCATACAATGGAACTGTCGAGGACTCAAAGCCAATTAGAATGATATTCTTCTGCTTTTAAACGAATATGATCCTGCAATACTATGCCTTCAGGAAACTTTTTAAAAAAATACGGATAACATGAAACTTAAAAACAACTACCTGTTTAACACCTACTTTCAGAATGTTGACAGGGCCTCAGGAGGAGTTTCTATTGCTGTGAACAATAAAGCCCCTCATAGCGTCATCCCTTTAAACACAAATTTGCAAGCCATTGCTGTGAGTGTAAATCTACATCGAGTGATTACTTTTTGTTCTATTTACGTACCACCAAACACAAACCTATTACCAAATGAATTAGACACGCTTGTCCAACAACTTCCAGCGCCATTTGTTTTACTCGGTGATTTTAATGCCCATAACATTTTATGGGGATCAAACTACATAAGCAACAGGGGTAGAAAGGTTGAATATTTCATTACTAGACTCAACTTGTGTCTATATAACACCAAATCGCCGACGTACTTACACCCAGGAACGGGTACATACACGTGTATCGATTTGACAATTTGTTCTCCTTCACTACATTTGGGTTATAATTGGAAGGTTGCTGATGACCTTCACAGCAGTGATCACTTTCCAATCTCCCTTGAAAATATTAACTCTACAATTGATGACGCAGTTCCACAATGGAATTTAAAGAAGGCCGACTGGACCAAGTGTGAAACACTTTGTACAACTAAGCTTAACAAGGACACCGTTCTAAACGACAGTGACCCTATTCGTCATTTGCTTCTGTCTTAACTGAGATTGCAGAGGAATCCATTCCTAAGTCCTCAACGAACTGTAAAAGATCCCCCAAATCGTGGTTCACCAAAGAATGTAAAGAAGCCATTAGATAACGCCGAGAAGCACTGGAAAAATTTAATAATCGTTCAACGGCCGAAAGTTTAAGCAAGTACCGTATTGTTCGGGCCAATGTTCGCCACAGGATCAAAAAAGTAAAAGAGCATCATGGAAAAAATAAGTTTCAACTTTAAATTCTCGTTCCTCTATAAAGAAAGTTTGGGACACGATCCGCAAAATAAATGGAAAGGGAAAACACAATTCTTTACGACATATGAAAATAAATAACAATTTCAATTCCAAACATGAAATAGTTAATATACTTGCTGATAGTTTCTCTAAAAATTCCTCATCGTCTAATTATTCAGAAGCTTTCGGAAGATTAAAAGCTCAAAAAGAAAAGACACGGTTAAAATTCAGATCGTATAAATCAGAAAGTTATAATCAACCGTTTACACTGTTGGAGTTTATGGAATCTTTGAATAAGGCCCATGATACATCCACTGGGCCTGACGATATGCATTACCAGTTTTTGAAACACTTTCCAGAACCATCATTAACAGTTCTTCTGGAAATCTTCAATGATTTATGGATTACGGGTAATGTACCAAAAATTTGGAAAGAAGCAACAGTAATACCAATTCGAAAAACCAGGTAAAGATAGTGCAGATCCTACCAACTATAGACCAATAACACTGACGAGCTGTGTGTGCAAAACAATGCAACGAATGATCAGTTCTCGGCTTGTATGGTATTTGGAAACCAACAATTTAATATCTCTTTTCCAAAGTGGCTTTCGTTATGGATGTAGCACCAATGATCATCTGGTTAGACTGGAAACATTTAGTCGCGACGCTTTTATCAAGAAGGAATATTTAGTAGCGGTTTTCTTTGACTTAGGAAAGGCTTATGACACGACATGGAAGTACGGGATACTAAATGCCCTGGACGATCTGGGTCTAAAAGGCCGTCTGCCCTCTTTCATATCAACTTTCTCTCAGACAGAGAATTCAAGGTACGATTGGGCTCCACCCTCTCTGATATGCACGAGCAAGAGATGGGTGTGCCCCAGGACAGTATTTTATCTGACGCTTTTCAACATCAAAATCAATAGCATCACCAAGTGTCTGGCTACTGGTGTGGATTGCTCCTTATACGTTGATGACTTTCTAATATATTATCGATCAAAGCACATGCATACAATTGAAAGACAACTACAGCAAAATATCAACAAGATTCAAGATTGGGCCAATACTAACGGTTTCAAATTCTCCAAATCAAAAACAGTATTATGTATTTCTGTCCGATACGAAGACATCATGATGAACCTAAACTCACGCTGGACGGAACACTTATTCCAGTTGTTGAGGAAACAAAGTTTTTTGGTATTATCTTCGACCGAAAACTGACTTTTATTCCACACCTGAAGAATTTGAAAGCTAAATGCTTGAAATCTCTTGATCTGCTTAAAGTGTAGCGCACACTGACTGGGGTGCTGAGAGAAAAGTCATCCTCAGTTTATATAGAACGTTTATTTGCTCCAAACTAGACTATGGTTGCGTTGTTTATGGTTCAGCTAGGAAGTCCTATTTGAAGATGCTTGACCCAATTCATCATCAAGGAATAAGACTAGGCGGTAATCTTGATGCCATCTGCAATCACATGTAGGTGCGAACTGATGATATAAATGTTTTGAAAACGATATTGACAGTTCCAGCGAAATAAATAAGAAATATTTTATTCGTTTAAAGAAAGTCTTATTCTGGCTATAACATTTGATACACATATTCAAGTGTAAAACATTCAGCAATGCGGATGTATTGTAAAGATATTTTTAAATTCAGTGTTAAATATGTTGATCTATTTTTTTGTGGGCAATAATTTGTAACAATTTTGTTCAGACATTTGGTGTTTTGTTTTGTTTCAAACAGAAAATTTTCGATTTCATTTTCAGTTTAATTAAGTAGAATGTTTGATAATAGCGCTTTGTATTGGAAAGATATCGCAATAGTTAATATTTAGGCTTTTAAAGAGTGTAACAATATTAACGTTTCAGATAAGTAGGACCCGAAGGGGGATTTACAACCACTTTAGACTGGAAAACAAATGAGAAAACAAAACAAAAGTAGAATGTTTGATAATAGCGCTTTGTATTCGAATGATATCGCAATAGTTACTTTTCAGGCTTTTAAAGAGTGTAGCAATACTAACAAAATATAGCAGAAAAGGTTTTCGTTTCAGAAAATAGGACCCGAACGAGGATTTACAACCACTTTAGACTGGAAAACAAATGAAAGTTTATTGTGGCAAATTAGGTAATATATTGGAGAGGTACAACTTGTATACAAAACTAGTTACACCGAATATTAAGAAGTATGGCTGTGTTTGAATCACCTGTAGACACATCCAACTGAATTCCACTTAAACAATTAGGACTTGTTATGATTAATAGAGTAAACATTACTTAACTTCCTTTCATTTTTGCCTGTACGGCAGTTTCTAATTTAAAAACAACAATCTGCAGGACATCAACACCATTCTAGTCACCTTCAAGAAACCAACAGTACCCAGAGTTGTCAAAGTTGGCTTTTTGCAAGTGAAGGTTGCTGTATACATACCAAACCATCTTCGATGCTATAAGTGTCAGAAATATGGCCATCATGAAGACCGATGCTCAAAACGCCAAATATGTGGCCGATGCGGAGACCATTCTCATCAGGAATCTGAGTGTAGAGCAACTCCGCATTGTGTCAACTGTGGAAAGGAGCACCACGCCAATTCCAATGATTGTAATACCTGGAAACAGGAGAAGGAAATACAGAGGGTAAAATACACATCAAACATTCCCTATCCAGAGGCCAGAAAGCTTCTGCAGGCAGAAACATCCCTTCCTGGCCCATCCTTCTGCACTGTAGTGAAGAACAATACCAAAACAACGAAGGACGCTCAAACACAGACAGATCCACCCGATACAACATCAAGCTCTAACACACCCCATTACCAAGCACAGAAAATCACGGCATCTATCCAAACAACTTTTAATAATACCCCACCACCGAAATCACCAAGGAATAAAAACATATCTCAAGGAAATAGGCAGAAAAAGGGGTCAGATGACCCCATCAAACTCTATAATAGGTTTGGAGATATTGAGAGAATGGATGCAGAAGAAACTGCCCCATGTTCTCAAGGTGGCTCCAGATCTAACAAAAAAATCGTCCCCGTACTTCCTCCAGAGAAATAACCACACAGATTGTCTCCGCGAAAAGTCTAACCTAGCTCCACAATCTCCACTTCAAACCTATAATGAAAAACACCATCATACAATGGAACTATCGAGGACTTAAAGCCAATTAGAATGATATTCTTCTGCTTTTAAACGAATATGATCCTGCAATACTATGCCTTCAGGAAACAGTTTTAAAAGATACGGATAACATCACACTTAAAAATTGCTCCTTTTTTAACACCTACTTTCAGAATGTTGACAGGGCCTCAGGAGGAGTTTCTGTTGCTGTGAACAATAGAGCCCCTCATAACGTCATCCCTTTAACCACAAATTTGCAAGCCATATCTGTGAGTATCACTCTACATCGAGTGATTACTTTTTGTTCTATTTACGCACCACCAAACACAAACCTATTACCAAATGAATTAGACACGCTTGTCCAACAACTTCCAGCGCCATTTGTCTTACTAGGTGATTTTAATGCCCATAACATTTTATGGGGATCAAACTACATAAGCAACAGGGCCAGAAAGGTTGAATATTTCATTACTAGACACGACTTGTGTCTATATAACACCAAATCTCCGACGTACTTACACCCAGGAACGGGTACAAACACGTGTATCGATTTGACAATTTGTTCTCCTTCGCTACATTTCGACTATAATTGGAAGGTCGCTGATGACCTTCACAGCAGTGATCACTTTCCAATCTCCCTTGAAAATATTAACTCTACAATTGATGACGCAATTCCACCATGGAACTTGAAGAAAGATGACTGGGTCAGTTTTGAAACACTTTGTACTACACGAATTAACAAGGATACCGTTCTAAAAGACAATGACCCTATTCGATATTTTACGACTGTATTAATTGAGATTGCAGAAGAATCCATTCTTAAGTCCTCACCGAACTGTAAAAGAACCCAAAACCCGTGGTTCACCAAAGAATGTAAAGAAGCCATTAGACAACTCCGAGAAGCACTGAAAAAAATATTAATCGTCCAGCGCTCGAAAATTTAATTAAGTACCGTATTATTCAAGCCAAAGCTCGCCGCCCGATTAAAGAAAGTAAAAGAGCATGATGGGAAAAATATGTTGCAACTTTAAATTCTCGTTCCTCTATAAAGAAAGTTTGGGACACGATCCGCAAAATAAATGGAAAGGGAAAACACAATTCTTTACGACACCTGAAACTAAATAACAACAATTTCAATTCCAAACATGAAGTAGTTAATATAATTGCCGATTGTTGCTCTAAAAATTCCTCATCGTCTAATTTATGCACCAGCTTTCGGAAGATTAAAAGCTAAAAAAAAAAAAGACACGGTTAAAATTCAGATCGTATAAATCAGAAAGTTATAATCAACCGTTTACACTGTTGGAGTTTATGGAATCTTTGAATAAGGCCCATGATACATCCGCTGGGCCTGACGATATGCATTACCAGTTTTTGAAACACTTTCCAGAACCATCATTAACAGTTCTTCTGGAAATCTTCAATGATTTATGGATTACGGGTAATGTACCAAAAATTTGGAAAGAAGCAACAGTAATACCAATTCGAAAAACCAGGTAAAGATAGTGCAGATCCTACCAACTATAGACCAATAACACTGACGAGCTGTGTGTGCAAAACAATGCAACGAAAGATCAATTCTCAGCTTGTATGGTATTTGGAAACCAACAATTTAAAACCTCCTTTCCAAAGTAGCTTTCGTTATAGTTGTAGCACCAATGATCATCTGGTTAGACTGGAAACATTTAGTCGCGACGCTTTTATCAAGAAGGAATATTTAGTAGCGGTTTTCTTTGACTTAGAAAAGGCTTATGACACGACATGGAAGTACGGGATACTAAATGCCCTGGACGATCTGGGTCTAAAAGGCCGTCTGCCCTCTTTCATATCAACTTTCTCTCAGACAGAGAATTCAAGGTACGAGTGGGCTCCACCCTCTTTGACATGCACAAGCAAGAGATGGGTGTGCCCCAGGACAGTATTTTATCTGGGACGCTTTTCAATATGAAAATCAATAGCATCACCAAGTATCTGGCTACTGGTGTGGATTGCTCCTTATACGTTGATGACTTTCTAATATGTTATCGATCAAAGCACATGCATACATTTGAAAGACAACTACAGCAAAATATCAACAAGATTCAAGATTGGGCCAATACTAACGGTTTCAAATTCTCCAAATCAAAAACAGTATTATGTATTTCTGTCCATTACGAAGACATCATGATGAACCTAAACTCACGCTGGACGGAACACCTATTCCAGTTGTTGAGGAAACAAAGTTTTTTGGTATTATCTTCGACCGAAAACTGACTTTTATTCCACACCTGAAGAATTTGAAAGCTAAATGCTTGAAATCTCTTGATCTACATAACGTAGTAGCGCACACTGACTGGGGTGCTGAGAGAAAAGTCATCCTCAGTTTATATCGAACGTTTATTTGCTCCAAACTAGACTATGGTTGCGTTGTTTATGGTTCAGCTAGGAAGTCCTATTTGAAGATGCTTGACCCAATTCATCATCAAGGAATAAGACTCGCTCTGGGAGCATTTAAGACATACCCGTGTGAAAGTCTAATCGTTGAAGCGAACGAACCACCTTCATCACATCGTAGAGAAATGCTTTCCGCACAGTATGCTCTCAAATTAAGATCAAACCATCTGAGCCCTGCTTTTTCGGCTGTTTTTCAACCCAAATACAAACCTTTGTACGAAAATAAACCAAACGCCATACCTTCCTTTGGCATTAGAATATCATCCTGCTTCGAGAGTACCAAATTGATCTTTCAAAAATTCAGAAAACATCCATCACCGATATACCACCCTGGCTACTCAAAAACCAAAAGTACTTTTTACGTTACACGATGGAAAAAATCGGAGACAAACCCTTCCATTTTCCACAACTCTTATCATGAACTCCTCGCCCAATTTGAAAACTACACAAGATTTTATACCGATGGATCAAAAGATGAGGAAAAGGCTGCTGCAGCCTTCGGTAGTGGAAAAGACACAACAAAAGTTCGCTTCCCAAACGGTACATAAATGTTTCAGTCGAAATCAGCGCAGTAGACCTTTCCTCTGCAATGTATTGAAAATAAACGTATTTTAAACAGCATTATCTTCCCCGACTCACTATCAGTACATCAGTCACTACGCAATAGAAAAATGGAGAACCCATTATTAACCAATATTCTCCTCAAACATACTAAGCTGAGTACCTCCCACAATATAGTATACTGTTGGTTACCCAGCCATATTGGCATTAAAGGTAATGAAAATGCAGACCGCGCTGCTAAAATGGCCCTATCACTAGAACCATCTGATTTTAAAATACTGTATACTGATTTTAAACCTAGTATCAAAGAATCTTTACTTCAGAAATGGCAGGCATCATGGAATGATGCAGTGAATAACAAACTTCATGCCATCAAGCCAACCCTAGGAGAATGTACTCCTTCTTACAGAGCCGTCCGTAGGGAGGAGGTAGTGATTGCAAGAATTCGAATTGGTCATACTTATATAACCCACTCCCACATACTAAAAGGAGAAGACCCACCAGAGTGCATATCTTGCAATGAACCATTCACCGTTAAGCACTTTATGTTGGAGTGTTTTGACTTCCAACCTACGCGCGATCAGTATTACAATGTGCATGATATTAACTAGCTCTTTCATACAGTGAGCGGGACTTACATTATAGAATTCCTGAAGGAAGTAGACATTTATTACAAGCTATTGATTTTATGCTATCACGTTGAGCAATTTTACGTGATGTATATACCGTCCCTTAATTTTAATTACCTTTCATATGTCTCCATTAACATACACCATTTACATTCCCCGTTGATCGGGATGCTTTATTTATTTATCACCGTTACCATCTTTTCGTTTTACTTTCAACGGTTTGGTTTCATATCGCTGGTCGATACGAAACCTTTTACCACTTTTAAACGATCAAAGATTTAACGTTTTGCATGGCTCTAAATAGCCTAACAGTGCTGGTTCGCCGTAAAATACAATCAACCTACAACCAACCTACACATTACGTTTGTTTGTGTGGTTCCGTTTTTGTTGAGAATGTTACTGATACGCTCCAGAAGTCAGGTAGGATGAGAATGAAAAGACTTCAGATATAAATTATAACCATTTTCAACAATCCCTTGCAGCTAATGCTCTTGCGAATTTAGGTACCGTGATGTTTATATCTTTCGTATTGAACATATATCCATGGATGTTGTTACGTCATTAGAACCTGTTGATGTCTTTACTCCATATTTTTCATTCAAAGCTCTAGGAATTCAATAACAATTATAGTGGCAGTGCTGCACGTATGACTGAAAGATTGAGAAATACTTTTCCATTTGGAGTACGTTAATTAGGACGCTAAAATCTTCGTGTATGTTTATCAAGTTGCAAGCCAAGCGAGATTTTGATTATATAGTTTCGATTACTTATAAAACGGTTATGACTATGTAGAGTTAAGTGTACTTGTACTACGAAGGTATGTATCCAGATAAGTAAATATGTAATCACATCTCTTCATGACTATATCTCCACCTGCATCTTTTCCCTGTTTGATTCATTTACTGATATTGGAATATCCTGATCTGTTTCATTCGATATTTCGCAAGTTCAATTTTTGTGGCTTTTTTATGAATTGTCAGGTCCAATCCAAAGTTGTTTGATCTCTATGTGGGCTAAATATTCAGCTAAATTGTTTACACGATGAACGACTTTATAAATGAAACTAAATGTTGAACCACACTCTATTTTGAAGGGCACTAAACCATTCTCATGGTTGAAACACTACAATCTCCAAGTTCTTTTCAAACCAATTAAAATTTTACCAGTTTGGTTTTGATGGTATCTTATTTATTAAAGCCAGGTTTAATACCACCATTAAGATAGACCTATATTTCTTAATTACTCAGAGTATCCAGTTAAGCTGAACTTAAGATTCCTCCGATTGTCAATCATTCGGAAACCTCCAGATTTGGAGCATTAATGTTTCATTGCAGGAAAGATTATTCAAAAGGGAACTCTTTAGATTATTTAGGCTTTTGACAAATGTATTTGGTGCACAATTGTCTATTACGCTTGCGGTTTTTGGCATTAACTTAAATAGCATTATGGAACAGAATATTATCTCTTTTTGATGGATTTAGGTTTCCTTGCCCTCCTTTCCTCCACGCGCAAAAACCTTTGCAGATACCCCAGAAGATGATGCATCTTGAAAATTACTGTATTAAGCTTTGTTCATGTATATCAATTATTTGATAATCAGATAAGGTTTTGGGTCCAATTCGGACAGAACCTTATCAGTAAGTAATTTATATGATTCTGTTATTTGATATTATTGATATTTTCACTAAAATAGATACTACTAAATCAGTGGGTATAGATAGCATTCACCACAAATGTGTATGTGCCATCGAATGAAAAAACTGACTGTCGTATCACTTATTGTTTATTTACAGAGTCATTGAAATTAGTAACAATAGTGACAATTCATAAGAGAAAGGAAAATAATAACTGATATAATTATCGACCCATATATGTTCTGTAGCTTAAAAAAATTGCAAAACATGTCAGCAAGCATCTTTTTCGGATATCTTAAAACGTATATGTTTTTCCATAAATCACAAACACGTTTCCGACAAAAGCATTCATTTCCAATGACATTGGCAAGACCAAAAGACCAGTGGCTACTAGCGATAGAATCGGGCGAACTTAATTACACAAACGTTAATTGATTTTAAAAAGTATTCGCTTGGCTTAAAGCTTTCCTCAAACTCAGTAACTTGTTAAGATCAGTTTTTGTACTAGTAAACGTAATTCCGACTCCGATTCAACTCATATTTTAAGAAGTGTTCTAAATTGCTCTATATTTGTGCCTGTTCTTTATCTGCTGTTTAAAAACCAAAAAACACAAAAACATTAGCCTTGTATCTAAAGACGCTTCTGCACTGCATACAGCTTATAAATCTCCAGACTCCATTGAAAATAAAGTTCAAATCCACTCCAGATATCTCTCAGTTTAATGTCTACAAAACTGAATGCATATTGAATCTAAAATGAAGTGTATGGCAACGGGAACAAGGCAGTGCTTGTACTCGAATGTGGGTTAGTGGCTTCTAACTCAAAGTGACTTAAACGTGTCTAGTGTTCAAGGCATAACACTTGGTATCTACATTGAACAACTCCTCGTCTAATATACACATATCAATGACATATCTCAGCCGTTGTCAAAACAATAACTCTCTTAACATTGCTACCAAAATTTCCCGGGATCTTGAACTTTAATTTTCGAGGTAAATACTATCGCTGGTTTTTCATCAATTTTCGTCTTGACAACTTGTAGTAATCTGAAGGGTAATAAAGATCCCTTTCTTAACTTTATATATATATATATATATATATATATATATATATATATATATATATATATATATATATATATATATATATATATATATATATATATGGGAATCAGTTGTCTACATTTGGTGGAAATTTTTTTATTATCGAAATCTATTCAAATATCTGTAAAATATAGAAACTCTTCTGTCTTTATTTCTTGTAGGTGTGTTTAATTTTGTATTATTATTTGTTTTCTTGCACCGATGGTTATATAATATCTGCAACGGACCGTTCCTTTATGGACATAAATGATGATGATGATAATAATGATTATAATGTTGATGATAAAGATGATGATATTGATGATGAAACATATTTTCGTGGCAGACATCAATAGACTGTCATTTCGTACACCTGTCCGTTATACTATTTCCTTCATAACCGCTGAATAGGATATTACTTTATCTCTAAGCTTCGTAGTTACTTTTTCTGGTTGATAGGCATCGAAAGAAATGTAGTCTTTGGAACCCGTCTTTGGTCTATCTATCAAGAATATCAGAATATATATATATATATATATATATATATATATATATATATATATATATATATATATATATATATATATATATATATAACAATTAAGCACAGTGAAACTTGTTATTATTTCATTATAAATCTTCTATACGCAGTTAGAGTATGAAGATACATTACAAAACATAGGACACGGTTCAGTAAAAGTTAATGCATTCCGTCTGAGGGAATAGATGGTTTAAATTTAACCTATTTCAAAATTCGACATGCGAAATACATGGATATATACACTACTACTACTGCTACTACTACTACTACTACTACTACTACTACTACTACAGGGGCCCCGATTGGCCGAGTGGTCTAAAGTGCTCACCGTTACGGATCACTGCCGTCTCACCTCTGTCTGCGTGGGTTCGATCTCAGGCTCGGCTAACGTGGGTACGTGAGAAAGCCTGCCAGTAGCTTCTCGTGGTTCGGTGGTTCTTCCCTGGGTTTTCCAGGGTTCTTCCTCCACCATTAATACTGGCCGCCATGTATAGCCTATCTTGTGCTGAAAAATGGCGTTAAACTCTACAACAACAACAACTACTACTACTACTATTACAGGTGATCAATATGGAGAATTTCATCGTACTTGTCGTTGTCATGGGCCTTGTCAGCGTGCAGGGATCCTCGCTATTTCAACAAGTCCTCGATAATGACCATGGGCTTGACAACGGTAGGATACACATATTTGCTGTTTTTCACGCACAAGTATGTATGTATGCACATACGTACATTCTGATGTATTTATGCACGATTTCTTGAATATAAAGTGTTACTTATACATCAAAATCCGTTGTGCTTATGTCCTCTTTTATCCACGTTTCTTCTGAAACAGCACATATGAAACTGTATTGTTAGCATACAATGTGCATCACGTGAACAGATTAATAGTCAACTTTTCTATTTCTTATTGTAAAAACGGAAGTGAACTTCAATATGATAAGTGTCCGCATATTCATTATTATAATGTACCAATGAATAAAGAACACTGGATTTCTATTCCGCGACTGATGCTTAAACAGTATTGTTTTGTTTTCCAGAGGGAAACAGTGTCAGGGAGGTGTCAACAGACATTGTAAAACTGACCGGCGATAGCAACAATCTTCATAATAAAGACAACAGAGACGCAATTAGAGCTATTCCAGTCCGTGATGGTCTTCAGAGTAAAAACACAATTGGGAGTGTCATGGGTCACATTCCAGACAATGGGCTTTGAGCTGTCATAGATCCACAAGATTCACAAGTTGTCCCTGATTTAGTTTCGGGCGTTGAGGATATCGCAAATGTACTTGCGGACATTACAAAGGAGCTTGAGGAAGTTGTGGGTGAACTTCCGGACCTTACACTATCTGTTCATTGCCAGAATCACAAATGCAAAATCTGCATGGCAGTCTGTAAGTGTAATGGATTTGGTTTCTTTTCTTTGTTTCAAAGAGGAAGAATTGTACTGACTGAATGTATCTCTTTTAATGGATTATTAAGTAAGCATTTCTCCGCATTATATGCATAAACGTCATTTCAATCATGTAAATTATCGCACTGACATCATGCATGTCATGTAGTTTTATGAATTTTCCTCATTGTAGTATTTATGAACTTTGAAGCGAAAGACCCAGTGTGTCAATAATGTTCGACAGTCTGAATAATTTCAACAGGTTCTTTTTTCAAACTTGATCACTTTACGAATCAATTCTGCAACAAATATTTGCTTACATGCCCATATGTCCAGTTTGAAAAATAATAATAATAATAATAATAATAATAATAATAATAATAATGATAATAAATTCAGATTGTCTCTGCGTACAAATTTGATTTGCAAAAGTTTGCTTACATGCCCATATGTCCAGTTTGAAAAAGCAGTTATCTGTGTGACGTTAGGCATGTTGAAACACACCCACCCACCAAACCCACATACACACACAGATATATATATATATATATATATATATATATATATATATATATATATATATATATATATATATATATATATATATATATATATATATATATATATACAATAATAATAATAATAATACTAATAATAATAGTAATAATAAAAAAAAATAAATTCAGATTGTCTCTTCACACAAATTTGATTTGGAAAATGTTGTTTACGAATTGTTATCTTTAGTAATATGCTATTTTCTATAATAAAAAAAAATGATCTCACAAGGTTTACTATATACAAATGTTTGGCAGAGGATTGCAAAAACACTTTAAAAAACTGGGTTCAAACTCAACGATCGTGCTTCGGCAAACATTGTCCTACAGAAAACTATATCTAAGCCTATGTTCCATCAGCATTAGAATTTTCTCCATAGTAATGAATTAGAAATCTAAAGCTTTATTTTGTATGTTTTCTCTGCAGTATGCATAACAGCGGGTTATGATCCAGATAACATTGGGCTCTTTCTTCTTTTCGACCTCAACGGATATACTATTCTGAATGAGAATATATCGAGTAAGTCAAACATTTTGCTTATGGTAAGATATACAAAAGGGAAACAAAATACAAGCCGTTGATTTTGGACGTCTATGCTTTCAATAGGACTTGGAAAAATATGTCACACCTATCAACGTGCATATTTGGGTTACATCACCTTTTTCGATTTTCAGAGTGGCAGAGTCCATGCTTAATTACAACAGACATTGGACCTATATAATTCCATTCAATAGACGTGTGCCAAGGCGCATAGTAAATTGAATTGCAAATGTCCTTTTATGCCCTTAGAAATACACAATCTAAATCTTCGAAGATGACCGGTATATGTTGAAAGGTACAAATATCTCAAAGAATGTTTCCTTCTCTTTACAATAAGAAAGGCTAGTTTCTAAATAAATGTATATACTTTGCACAGAGGTTCACTTAAAAAATATAATTTCTTGTTTGCTACATAGGAAATTTGTTAAACTATCCTTATCTAGTTCTCTAAGACGGAAATGGCCTTTGTAGAAACAGTTGTGGAAACCCAAGAGGTTTTGTCTAATGTTTAAGTAATGATTCCAAGCGTCAGATTGCAAACATCTGACATTTACATTTTTTCTTCTTTCTTACCAGTTCCTTAAAATATGAAGGCTCGTGTCCGGCCTTCTTCGCTACCTTGAAATAATGTTTAAAAGGAAATGATAACAGCCTATTGATACATAGGTACATAACGGAGGTACTGTGTCTATACAATCAACATATCTAGACAAAGATTCTTTTATTATATAATCCGCCTTTAATCATATGATGTTAAATTCGGGTAAAAAAAAAATTATACCTCCTCCATCGGAAAACAAAACAAAAGGACAGTGGGAAACACATTCACCTTATAGAAATTCTTAGATGAAAACAGTTTCGATTGTAATCGATGCAGGTATTATTCCACAGTATATAAAGACAATAACAAAGATTGTAAAAATTCCTTTGCACAGGTAAAGATCACACACTTACCCAAAATATTGCCATGGCGTCAAGCAACAATAATGGATAATATCGGAATTTAGCAATTCATCATTCTAAAATAAACTAGCTATTACACGTCCTATAATGGGAATGATAAATGAAAATGTCAAGATAAAAAGGGTAAAGAAAAAAATTAAAATAATTGGGAAGAGACAGTGAAAAAGAAAGATTGAACATAAAAACGCAAAAAGTATAAAAATTGGGATGCCGCTGCGTATGTCGAACCCACGACATGCGTGACTATATTTGAGTGACACACAGACAGACAAATGTGGGTGTTTATATTTTAAGATTGTATACGTAGCGACGCAATGTTAGTTCTTATGCACGGCCAGCGGGCATGGCGAATCAATGATTTCAAACTTCCAGTCAGTCGGTCTCAATTTTTGATGCAAAAATAAACAATTTCAACAAACACTGCTATAAGCACACAAGGATACTGTAACCTCTTTCCCCAAATCATCAAGTATATAAAATCAAACGCAGATCACGTTGGATTCATCACGATTGTATCAACTTACATTTAGATAATTTACTAATATTATGACCCTTATAACTGATCGTATTCATAATAACAATAAGTCCCCTCTTCGAGGCAACATAGACGCGCAAAGACTTTAGATGGATACCGGGATAGTTCACAAAGTAATCACAACTGGAACCCTGTAGAATGGAAATCCAAGAACACGTCATAGCGCGCACGGTGCAACAGGGACATCCTTGCAGTTCAGACATGGGTGCGATCTGTTATCATTGTTTCTGTCGTTAGACAACAGAAAAATATGTGAAGTCCTACCAAGTCATTAATATGTAAATAGATATTATTCTCACTGTCATTTTGGGACGTAGTATTTGTCATTAACAATATTTCATATAGATAATTCTCGCAGGAAAAGACCGGTGTTAGCATACTTGCCACCAACTGCAGTAGGTTTGCTGCCTGTCGGCTATATCGATTTTACTCTGATTCAGCGTGTGTTTGGAAGGCTGATTTTGTTAGTGGCTTCAAGCAAAAGGGTGAATTAATTTTGATATATCAAAATGCATTTTCAAGCGCAAATTAAGTCATACTTTAATAAGCTTGTTTTAAAGCTCGGCATGTTCCAAATTTATTTCTTACTCTTTCCCTCTCTCTCTGTCGGATTCGTTGACACGATGTGAGACACGCCAAAACTGATGCATATTCCACATAAGGTTGGCTATTGCTATATATCATAAACTGATCCAATGAGCTAGCTAGGGATTAAATAAATCTATTTAGTAAAGCTGTCGTTTTACCATAATGAACATTTCAAACCCTTTGAATTTCCATTATATCACTCTTTAGAACTTTTTCTGAAAAAACTTTTCTCTTACCATGATAGATGCAAATTGACTTGACAATCCGATTATTTAGCAGCCAAATATGTACATTAGCTGGAGAATAACTGAGATGTCCATACGCAAGTAGATTAACATGGCGACATTTTCTCTTTCAAAACGTTAGTCTTGCTGATTTGCAGATTTCCGATGATGACCATTGCAATTAATATAAATACTCTCTCGGTCCATTATACAATACTGCGATCACCAAGCAGCTGTTGATATTGCCTAGTCATCTGTTTAAAAAGAAGTGTGGCAGCACTAAGTAATCGAAATAAATATAAGAAATGACGGTTTTCGTGTTTGGTGATCCAAACACGTAAATTCGTCTATTTGAACATAATGGAAACCAATAAAATGAATAATTTCGATTTATACGCTAATTATTACATTAATTGCAAAGTATATTGAAACAATTCAAAGACCATGTATTATTGAATCGAAACGGAGACAATGTCACAGTTTGCAAATACAAAGTTTGAGAGCGCTTAATGTAAATTCTGTGACTTCATTCAACATTCCGTAGAATCATATCATATCGCACTTTAGATGGACGCATACGGTGTCTTCGTTGTCGTGTACGCGATGCGTGTGTTAGAGAGAGAGAGAGAGAGAGAGAGAGAGAGAGAGAGAGAGAGAGAGAGAGAGAGAGAGAGAGAATGAAAGACTTACAGAGATAGAGATGCGTAACGAGGAGTAGAGCCAAAAGCCTCTACATTGGGGGTGACAAGGAAGGAGCTTTTGAACTTGCAGGGTTAATAAACTCAAACATCAACTTCGATGTAGTTTAAATCTGTGTTGCCTTTGAAAACGACAGACGAGATAAACAAACATTTGTGTCATTTTGTTTCTTGACCTCATTGCTTTTGTTACTTGTCTAGGCTCGTACAAATGTAACAAAGAAAAGAGTAAAGCCAACAAGCTTTGAAAAATTTTAAAAAATTATTTATTTCACTAGAAAACAAGGTAAAAATAAGGAAAAAGGACTTGCGGTTTATGAAACTAATCCAAAATTAATCCTAGAATTAATAAATATAAGTCCTATCAATAAAAAGTCCTAATTGAATCACAGTTCGAATCCCGATGAAGTTCCAAGATGGAAGGCGATGAGGTCTTCAATAATATACTTTGTGCTGATGTGTGAACAGTTCCTTGTTAAATCACCAAGAATAATATTCCAGTTTGGAATTCCGAATAATTTTCAATAAATGTCTTTGTCCAAGAATTCTGATGAGAACTAGTATTTTCCAGGGAAAATAAATTACTAATTCCGAAAAATAGAAAAATTCAACTCAAACTGGTCACAACAAAAACACCTTTGAGCTCCAAAGGTTAAAAGCAAGACTGGCCAAATCACTATTATAACATGAGATTTAAGCCTAACTACAACGCAAAACAGATCCCTGGATGGGGTCACGTGGTCACTTCCTCCGAGCTGCGTAGAAATATTACATGCCGATTATCACGTACACTAGGTACGGATTTGATTCTACTGAACAAATCTTACTATAAGATTGAATAATAAAAAAATAAAAAAGTTGTTTAGTCCAAACTTGAGATTGGCTCTGAATCTAGGTCACCAATTAGCTACAATGTTTTTACTACTGCCTGTTTATCAGGACAAACAGAACTGAACTGAATTTTCTAGAAAAATGTCAAATCCAGTGAATAAAGTTATCATTGCAATAACATGTAATGAAATAAAATAAAATAAAAAAAAAATGTAAAACTAACACATGATTAATTAAATTGCATATACATAACACTTTGAAGATTGTAAACCTGGACAGCAATTTTCATTCTCAAAACTATGTCGGTATAATGGCACAGACATATCGGATTCATAATGATAGAATTTTCTTACCTCAAAAAGGTTTTGAAAGTCCGGAAAGAAAAACAGATCAGAGGAAAATAATCAAATCCGACTCTACTACACGAGTTAATTATTGGACGTAAAACAGCTTAATGATATTTTGTCTGACTGTATCGTGGCACACTCTGTTATAAAGTATCTGAAAAAATGGACGTTATTTGCCATATGACCAGACATTATTTGCATGAAAGAGAATAAAAGGAGTCTTAAAATCCTATTTGTTCTGGCAATTTTTGACTGTATCGCGATGTCCTTAGTCCTATAGTGTTTACATATATAACTTGAGCTATGCTCTTTTCTCGGTTTGACAAGTAGGACCTTAGGTTGAACAGGAAAATAGTTATATATGACGAAACGAAATAGGGGGGAGAAATGTATGTTCCAGGCAGAATCCAGCTTTTCCGTTTCTAATATTCATCAAACTGCTTTGGTACACATATTTTAAACTTTCCGTTCGCACTCTTTTCTTTTTAATTTTTCTAGCAAAAGGCTTTCATCACTGCGAACCAATTAAGCTGCCAACCAATGACCGGAATATATGTCTTACAGTTAGTGAACTGAAAATCACCGCCGAAGAGGTCTGTCTGAATCTAGGGTTTAGCATCCTCGGTTACTCCCATGCATTTTACAATCTTTGTATGTGAAGAGCAAGAAAGGAAAATTGATTATATCTAGTTTATATTATCAGAATTGTTATGTAATATTACTGTAAATGATATTGTGTAAATTGTCACCGTTGAAGAGGTGAATCTATTCTAATTAAAGAATTAGTATTTTGATTTGTATTCCTTTTTATTTGCAGTTTTTTGTTCAGTTATTTTGTATTCCATGTTTATGATCCGTTTACAGGATCTGACGTATGCTCTACAATTACTCTTCCAACTTACAGATGTACGATATATAATAGATCAACAGACATTCTTGTTCTTTTTAAGATCATGAATGTGGTTACTTTTGCAAAGGAAATTTACAACTGTTTTCGAACGCTCCGGTGGCCTAGTGGTTAGAGCGTCCGCCTCGGATGGGAGAGGTCGCGGGTTCGAACCCCGGGCGAGTCAAACCAAAGACTTCTATAAATGGTACTAACAACTACCTCGCCAGGCGCTCAGCATTAAGAGGATAGTGTTAGGACTGGTCGGCCTGGTGTCAAAATAATGTGACTGGGTGGGGACATCATGCTACATGTCTGCGGCAAGATGTCCTAGTGCTAGACATCATTATAAACTGAGCAGCAGAGAGGGTGAACCCTACAACTTTTGTAGAGACCTTATTTTTGAGAATTAAGGGTTCCTACGAAGGCTGAAAAAAAGAAGTTTTTGCCTTAATAATGAAAACTTCTTTAATTGACCAGATTTTTTCACAATCTGGTCACTACGCGTATGTCCTTCACCCTCTCTGCTGCTATAAA
>JAECUM010017098.1:0-25295 GCA_016617855.1 Megalonaias nervosa | reverse complement strand
TTTGATAAATGAAAATTATGATTACTATTGTTATTTTCAACCTGCCGTTGAATAAAATGCAATGCAACTTTTGTACATGCCGTTTTCGATGCATCAAGCCATGTATATGTTCTTGTCTACAGTGAATTTGTCTTGTGCTCACTTGAATAAATGTAATGATGAATAGATGCTGAGAGGCTGCACTAAATGCGTATGGTGCCACCTGTGTATGTGGATGTTGCTATTTATATTATTAGTTTTATACTCTTATGTTGTTCTATTTTGCATAAATGTTTCATAAGCAATCGATAAACATTATATATATATTCCATCCATCGTAAGTTGAGATGAACCGAGTTCACGCGTATTCCCACTGGTTCAGTAGCCTGTTTTATAAATAGTAATCGCCCAGGCAATTAATTAATTGTGTGTCGAATACCTCCGGAATATTCTAATGCACAGGTAACGGTTTATATTATGAGTGACTTGCATGATTACCATAATGTCATATTAACTGTGATAAACACCTTTCAAATTAGGGGTTATTTATTGCTATAAGATATTGATGACAATAATGGACACCAATGATTCAAATATTGATGTTAAGTGCGGTTCTCAATTAGAATGTAATATTCTTGCAGAAAAAGATAAAATATTGCAACTTAGGCAGAGACTAATTTAAGCAAAAGTCTTGACATAACGTCCCTTCGCAATATTCGTAGTTCATTGGATGATATCCGTAGGCTCAACTACCTAAGCTATCTCTCTGTTTAGCTGGTGGAGAAGGACATCGTACTCATACTGTGCTTCCGCGAAAAAAGTAGCAGACTATAAATATTTCATTTTCTAGAAGGTGATTGTAACACTAGTCAACTGTGAGCTTTTATGTCGAGATATGATGAAAACATGCAGATTATAAGCGACTATCTGCGCGGCAAAAAGAATCTGCAAGTAGCTGGACAATTGAGTGATACGGATCAATCGAAATGTACTACATAAATAGACGATTGTTTTAAATTAATAGTGAAGATGAGCGAACTCAAACTAACAGTCCCATATTGCAGGATCCACGATGTATTGATCCTAAACAGTTTCTAAAGGTCATTTGTTCAAATTGTATGTAAAAATGAAAAGAATAAGGCGAGGTATTGGTTGTTTGAAAGAGATGTTACAAACTGAAGATGATAAAATTAAACAACTCGAGTCTATCATTGACAAGGCAAAGGAGCCGAAAATGTGATTGGAGGCAGATTTACATACAACGGCAGACGTAACAAAGGGTCAAACAAATATAATTCAGATGCTACAAGCCGTAAACGAAAAGCAAATTGAAACTGTAAGTACAAATTGTTGTGTAACTCAATTTCAACTTATAACTTTTAATCAGTTGTTTTACTCATATGCAAACATGACCAAGTCTTCTAAGCTACCCACAAATACAAAAACGAGTGTACCTAATAAAACAGTGTAATCGGAAACCATCCTCAAGAATGACTGTGTTAGATCAAAAGGATTGCAGAAATACCGGCTTAACTAACATCAGATATCAGACAGAATAAAATCGATGTGCAGCAGTGCCTCAAGCTCCGACACCAAATACCTGAAATTCTATATCACAGTGTAGTGCGAGCAATGTAAAATGGTAAAACAGGAGAAAACAAATCAAATGAGATATAATATACAACACAACAAAGCGAATTATTAGTTACTAGGAATGTCCCAGTCAAAATATGTCACATGAATCTAACAAATAATGTATCTAACCTAATACAGTTGTGATTCAGCGAAATTGCTTCCAGTGGAGTCAATAGGTGTACGAAAACAACATTGTTGTTGTTATCTTCGATTAAGGCAGCCTATGGCCCAGAGGAGCTAAAGCATATAATACGCAGACATGAGTACAACCTCGTACAACCGCTCAGTGAAAATTACAAACATTCGTGTCCTAAAAACGTGGCCAAATAACAGCGGAAAAACTTATAAAGCACGTATTACTATTCCTGAAACGCTACGTGGCAGATTTATACATAATGCCTTGGAATGAGAAGTGCATTTATGTCAGAAACGCCCTATCTTTGTTCTTTACTCCACTATGTAGAATTTGTTTGCATTAGCTACCTACAGGATACCTGCACTTTCTCCAAAGAGGATGTACTGCTTTTGCAAGACCGGAAGACAAAATTCAAACGTGTTTATCGGTAAATCCTGATTTGGAAGAAATTCAATTCTATATCGAAAGTCGCTGCCGGCGGCCTGTCCTGTAAAAAAGAAAACAAAAAGAAGTTGGAAATGACATAATTATTGCAGTTGAAATTAGTTTGCGCACTGTCAGATTATTCATGTTCTTCTGCTTGGTTCCTTCCACGAATGCCTCTTTGAATGATTAAAAGGAAGTGAGTAAAGCTGTAGAATACAGCCAGAAAGTCTTGTAATTATTTGTGCTGACTCTAATGCAGAACTACCGAAAATGTGGTTCCGAAATGTAAGAATGTAAAGGTTATGTGTTCTTAAAACTGGGCATATAATAATTGCAAATTGTAATACTCCGTCTGGAATACCACGACATACATTTTACTTATCACATAGTCGATACACTTTGCCTACAGTGTGTGCAATTTCATATTTTTTATATTATACGTGTGAACATATCACTTTATGTGATTCTGATTGGTCCAAAAAAGCCCATGAAATTATTGTGCAGTATTCTCTTTACTGATTGGCTGCGATCGTGGGAAAACGTTTTTAACCCTGCCTTCTGGAATAGTTTGTTTTGAATGAATGTCTTTGGACATTTTTGGCGGGCACTTTTTAACTCGACTCGCGAAAGAAAATTGAGGAAAAATTATCTCGGCTGTCTGAATATGGATATGTTACCCCCACAAGGGTTTGTTATATCATGTTTAACAATATCATCATAAGAGAAATGACATAAAACTACAAGACAATAACAACAATAAGAAGTAAAACTAAGGGTATTGCTTATGTGATAGCGGGTGGCGGGGAGGGGGTGTAGAGTATATCTGTAACATAGATATAGAACCCACCGTATATACAAGCGTTGTTTAAATGTTAACTTACAGAAGTAAATAAACTCACCTCTGTTCACAGAAAAATCTGGACATAAATGGGTCTTCTAACTGACAGAACTTTATCCAACCACAACAACCACAAACGTCAATAAGATGAGTTTTAGAAACGTTTAGCGATGCCTATTTTCAGATTTCGACTTCTTCCTAATCTTAGTTCAATAAGATTTGCTTAAAAAAATATATGCATTTTTACAACGTCTTGGTAAAACCATTTGCTAAAATATTATTCCTATTCCCATGCTTGTAGTGAAAATAAATATATATTATTCAAAGTTATGTCGGAAAATATTAAACAGCATTTTTTAATTCCAACAGTTTGAAAAGATGAATATCAGAATAATACGACCATATTAATTTAACTTTACCATTTTTTTAAAATGCAGTATCATCATGGACTTTGCTACATTGCCGTTGCTGGTGCTGTCTATGTGGATCATAGTCGAATCAGGTAAGAATTAAAGCTAGTAGTATGCATAACTACTACATTTTCATCACTAGACATTTTTGTATCTTTTAGTCTGATTTTAGCTTGTATTGTAAGCAACGGAAAATGGATATGTAAGAAAACTGACCTAATATGTGCTACCATGTTTGAAAAATCATTTCACAGTACAACTTGCATATCTTGTTTGTGTTTGTCTATCTCCGACCAAAACAATAGAGGTTAGTCATATTCTCTCTCTCTCTCTCTCTCTCTCTCTCTCTCTCTCTCTCTCTCTCTCTCTCTCTCTCTCTCTCTCTCTCTCTCTCTCTCTCTCTCTCTCTCTCGTGTAGGCATTGGAATCTCTCTTCCTTTCTCATGCATTTTCATTTTAATTTCCATTTCTTCTCTTCCATTTGAACTTGCCTCTCTCTTTCTTCTCTATCAAGAGTAAGATTTCTTAACTTCAATTCATTCATGTTTTTTAAATTTCCATCCCATAACCTGCGAGTTAGAGCCAAATGGAGACTTACTAATCAAACCCAAATCGCGTTTATGCAAAATGTTCTTTTCTGCCAAATATTGAATAAATTACTTTTTGATTTATTGCCCTAACACACATGGCTTTGCCTCGAAAGATCATATTGCCTGAGAAGTTGGAGCAATTCATCCTTTTCAAGGACTCTAACCATTTTGGCTAAGATTTAAAATATAGTATTTCCACTTTAGACAACATTGTGAAAGCTTCTTGGTTTGTAAAATCATAAGATCGGTGGCAAAGAAAGTTCCAAAATAAAATGAATTTAAGTTTCAAACTTTTCAAAACAATTTCATTTTCTCTGAGTTTCGTATCCCGGACGAATCCCCAAATTGGTTTCCACTATATGGTCATAAATCAGTATCAGAATGCAGGAACCACAATGTTTTTGTTAAACGTATCAAACAAAATTCATTATCAACGTTATTATTGAAACTGTTGCAGGAAATAACAGTATTATGAATCGAATACAAAAAATCATGATAGAGTTCTATGAAAGACCAAAAGAATGAAATGTTCCCTATATATTAAAAAAACTGGAAATGTACTGGTCTGCCAAGAAAAGAGACTTTGTCAAAATGGAATTGAACAGAACTGATTTGAACAACTCACAACAGTTCCAAAATACTATTATAGTCCAAATAATGAGCACTTTCTATTTCCAGTGAACAGTCCAAACAAATATTTTTTTTTTTTTTTTTTGTCTGCTAGAATAATATCTAGGTTCAACATAAAACACTTATGCAAATACACAACAGAAATACAAGACATGAGGATAACTCCAAAATAGGAATGATTCTGATTGGTTAGTTCTCTCCTAATATGCACCTTCCATTTTTACCATCATGCACAAAATATTTACCGTGAAGGATCCTGATCACACAACTGACACAACTGATCTCGAGTATCCCTATTCTTTTAACACAGCCCAACGAATAGGAAGTTAGAGTATTATTAGTACTTTTCAACATACACGTGAACATCTGTTAATTCATCCTATGTAAAGTTACGCTTTTAATTTACGTGATCCAGGTCACGTAGGTAAAATTGAAATAAAGATATTCTGTACAATTTTCAGCAATTAAAAAAAATTTGATATAAATCATCTACCAGGAGATACAAATATTTAGTTATATTTAACAATTTCAAGAACAATTTCAAGAACAATTTCAAGAGAAGGACTAACATTTACTATAAAATTGAATAGTATTAGGAAGCTGAAAAAGTTTTGGAAATATTACTTGTTAATAGTGTCCCGTGCGTGTGTGAGATACCGTTAAATCCATTCACCCAAATCTCTGAATAACTACAAAGACTTATTTTGAACAGTGGGATCATATCCGTTTGGCAGTCGAGTTGTCAATATCATAATTCCTTTAAAATTGAATGTGTCTCAGAATAACGACCGTATTTCTGCATTTACATAAAACTTATTTTTTGTCTTATTCACTTTTGTTGGTTCATATTTATTTAAAATGAAGGTTGTGTCTAAAGCATTATTTAATTTTACATGAATGTGCTTGGAAAACAAACACTGACAGGTTAAATACCTGCTTAACAACTGCAGCATAAAATCCTGGAAAAAATCTTATATATTAATATTATGTCCTGCCACCTAATGTATGTATAATTAAGTGTCATATATGCTTGTAAAACTCGTGACACTGGCATAAAGCACTCAATATTGTGTTTTCATTGCAAGCAATACATCTATCAAGAGATTTTATGGGATTGCGTTTTCTTTGAATCTGAAAAATAAAAGATACCTCTCGTTAATGTGTTATCGCCTACATGTGTTTATAATATTAAATGTTTAGAGTGACTTCTTAGAATTACGTTTCCATTATACTGCAATATGCATATAATATGATATTATCCCATATCTTATCCCGCCTTTTCACATTATTTCCCCGCCTCCTCGATTCTCTCTCTCTCTCTCTCTCTCTCTCTCTCTCTCTCTCTCTCTTGTACGTCCGAGTGCGCTTGCTTTTGCTCTATATCAAGCACATATGTGCTGCTATACAATGACGTCACGGAAACATTAGATCTGAATTTTTACGACGGGATTTTTGGATTTGTTTACCTAAAACTGCTTATCGTGGTTGTGATAATAGTTACATCTATTCCTTACCGATCTATTATATTACAAATAAGTTCCTCCATTTATATTGTCAGCCGTTTCTCCTCCACAGCATAAATTGCTGTTGTACCCTTTCATTGTCAGAAGCCAATGCGTCTCGTTTCATTCAAACGTTTCTCTAAACTTTCGTGACATGATGTATTGTTTGCAAGGAAAACGCAATGTTGAGTGATTTATGCGAGTTTTACAAGCATATACGTCACTTCATTATACGTACATTCGATAGCAGTACATAATCTTAATATTAGATACATGGACACAGAATATGGGAATACATTTCAGAAGATATTCTTACTTCTGAATCATTCTTGTATCAGTCTTCGCAAATGTTTCGCGAATAAGAGACCAGTTTGTTTTTCTTCCTACTTTAGGTGAAATAATTTCAACAACGTCCCACTGAAGATACGTAACCACTAAACAGCGATTTCGGAGCCCGTAATCTAGTAGCGGCCATTGATCGTTGTCTTTGTCTTGCAATTTTCATGCTTTTTCCAAAAAAGAACATACTTTATGATCATCTTTAAAAGGGATTGCCTTGATTAAAATAACAATTAGACGAATTCATGTAAGATGCAAATACCATTTGAACTTGTCCACTTAATACGATTTCGGTCCAGTCAATTATTTAGCCTCCATGACTCATTTATGTGCCTATGTATCTCAAAGTCTTCAGTTAAAGTTCTACTTTTAGAAATTAAGAGAATCTCTGACCATTCTACGTTTCTAGAAGAGCTGATATAACTTAATAATTACATATATCACACTGTTGTCTACATATTTTTAATTTTGAATATAAAATACGAGTGTGGGATACATGCTACTTTGCAATTGCGATGTCTTATAAATTTGGTGCTAGATTCAGAAGAGATTAATGAGTCATTGTCGTTTTAAAGAAGCATCATACACTTTGTCACATTAACATACCTTTGTTTTTCTTAAATATTCAGCGATTATTTTTAATCTATCTTATTGTTACGTGTCGAGGCTCGTACAAAACTAACAGAAAAGAGTGAAGACATCAACCTTTGTAAAATTTAATAAACTAATTCATTTCCGTAGAAAAACAAAGTAAAATTGAGAACAAGGACCTACGGTTAATTAAACAAATCCACAATTAACCCAAGAATTAAAAAAAATATAAGTCCTATCAATGAAAAGTCCTAAATGAATTCCGAGGAAATTCAAGATGGAAGGCGATGAAGTATGTCGTAACCTTCAAAGTGTTGCCCTGTCAACAGTTCCTTGTTGAATCACAGAGAACAATATTCCAGTTGGGAATTCCGAATAATTTTCAATAAATGTCCTTGTCCAGGAATTTTTTAAAGAGCGCTTATATGAATGTTTTCAGAGCAATGAATTACTAATTCAAAAGAAAAAATTCAACTCAAACTGGTCACAACAAAACACCTTTGACCTTTAAAGGTTTAAAGCACAGCTGGTTATATATTCTTATAATAATGAGTTATAAGACTAACTAAAACGCAAAACAGATTCCCGTATGAGGGCCACGTGATCGTTTTCCAAGAGCGACTTATAAACATTACATGCCGATTGTCACGCACGCTAGGTATGGCCTTAATTAAAATCAATGGTTTTTACTCCGGGAAGGCGAAAACAAGTAGTTTACTCCAAACTCTATCTGATTCCTGAATGGGGGTCAGCTATTAGATACAATGTTTCAAACTATTGGCTGTTTATCTGGTTAAACAGAACTGAATTGTATTTCTAAAAGAAATATCAAATCCAGAAGACAAAATTATCATTACAATAATATGTAATGGAATAAAGTAAGAATAAGGAATAAATTTAAAACTAACAAACAAGTAATTAAATTACATATACATAACACTTCCCCCATAAAAAGAAAAATTCATATAACAAAGCTTTCTTTTTACAATATGTTAAGTATACATGAGGTAAAATAATAGTTAAGAAGAACTCCTATGAAGTATACAAAGTATACATGAAGTAATATTTCTACATGGGAAAGTGCATCTGCTATAAAACTGTCCTTTCCCTTGATATGCCTGATGTCAAAATTATATTCCCGTAACAATAAACGCCAACTTAATAATCTCTAATTTTTGTTTCTCATCTTGTCGATGAATATAAGGGGTTGTGATCGCTAAACACAATGATTGGAGAACGAGCTGAACTGATGTAAACTTCAAAATGTTGTAATGCCAATATCAAATCCAAACATTTCTTCTCGAATGTTGAATAATTTCTGTAATGCTTATTTAATTTACTGGAGAAATAGTGCACTGGATCATCAACACCTTTTCTAAGAAACAAGTATTTAAATTACATATATATAACATTATTCATTGGTGTTTGTCCTATTTATCTACGATTGAAGTTGTGACTATGACATTATTAATTTTACAAACTATTCCTTGAAAACATTAAGCACATCATATGATTTTCGCTTTTCAGTTCTATCAATGTAGAAAAAAACTTCGCCAAGTGAATGTTTAATCGCCAACCTGGACTTTATATTTTAAATGCTTAGAGTCACTCGGCAGGAATATTTTTGTAATTGCAATATGTATAAAAATACAAAGTAGTCTGACAGTTTCACTCTCGTTATTTCACCTTTTTCATCCACGTATATTCAACAGCATGCATGCAAGTTCCTCTATATACCTTGTAACACACTGTTATCTACGACAACGTTTGATTTGCGGTTCCCTTTCAGTTTCAAAAGCGACAAGATTTCGTTTTATTCGCATATAATCTTGCATAATATCGTGCCAGATGTGTTGGGGGTATTGACTCCTATTGACTTTTATGTTCTGAGGGTTATCACAACGCCAAGTTCATTACAAAGAAAGAGGTTATATCTAAGATGAACCCAGACACCTTGCGAGGTCGTTCAAAATAGTAGGCTGATAAAATTTTGTGTCAAGTAATTATCGTAATTTCTAATCTCTGAATGAGACTTTTCTTATTACACTAAATTAGAGAAATGTAAAACTATAAGTAGAGCGATGTTGAAATTGAGTCATATCGAAAAAAGTTTGTTCTCGATAGAAATATATCAATCTAATAAAACGTGCAACATCATTTGCCGGATTTGAGGACAGCATTAAACTTGATAATGAACTTATACTAGTAAATTTTTCTGCAATAAATTTGTATCATCTGATTCTGCAAATTATAAAATCTGAACTTGCCTCTCATAAAGGTCTGAAAATTATACTTCAGTTTCATGTTCGTTTCTCAAAGCTAAATATTTCATCGGGAATGCAAGAATCACTACAACAGTAATTCGAAGAACTTGAAGATCCTTATGTCACATCAAAATCTCGTCGAATTTTAACTGGGATGGATTTGTTGTCATTGTTAGATAATATGTTTAAATATATATGTAATAAGGATTGAGACATACACAACATCGGGATCGGGATGGAGATCTGAGTCGATCAAAGAAATATTGTTTCTCACTATGAAATATGAGCCAGGGAGAGGTAGTTCATATATTGAGCTGTCAACTAAAGCAAAAAAAACCCTCAAAATGTTTGTGTGAACGTCAAAAATAGCGACATCAAATTATTTCAGTGGGCTGTATTTTCAGTGTTATATTCAACACGAGATCATCCTTAGCGATCAACAAATTATATTTGTCATATTAACACTTTATTCTTTAGCAAGAATAACTTTCCTGTTGCTGAGAACCAAATTCCTAAATCTGAAACAGAAAACAATCTCCATTTAGCAGGTGGTATTAACGTCTTCGGAGTCGATGATGAATCACAAAAGATGTATTCCAGATGCATCAGAGATCGAGCATCACAAACAACAATAAATGCATTGTTTTACAAAAATAATTACGCGTGGATTAGGAACAAATCTTTAACGGGCTATTCAGAGGTCAGTACAACAAGCATACAGAAAATAAATATTTCTGTGTCAGACGCTTTCACGGCTATAAATCTCAGCGAGTATTTGATTGACATCTTGCATTTTGATCTGACGTACGTCGCATATCTATGCTTGGAGAAGATGAAACGATATTAGAATTTACAAACTATAGGCACTAGATGAAGGTGCCTTTTCGTATTTATGCTGATTTCGAGTTTATTTTACTTCCAGCGCTAGGAGCAGAAAATAAGCCTGATAAATCTTCGACATGAACAATTCAAGAACATATTCGTTGTAGAGTAGCATATAAAGTTGACTGTGCTGTTGACAAAAGTTTATCAAAATCAATTACAGTTGATCCTGCTGTTTGGGTTCTGAAAATCTTATCAACGAGGGTGATGTCATCATGATGCTCAGTATGATAACAAGGATAAAACCACTGACAATAAAACAACCAGCTGATTGTGCTGCAGCATAAATATGTCATATTTGTGAGCAAGAGTTTGCGCCTCAAGATCATGTAAAAGATCAGTCATATTAATGTTAAGTATCGCAGTCCAACACATGATACATTTAATTTACGTTATACAGCATCAGATTTTGATCATGTTGTCTTCCACAATTTTCGTGGTTATGATTCGCATATTATCGTTATGGCGTTTGGCAACGAGGTTATAATAAACCATCTGAAAAGTAGCAACAACGATAAAATAAAATGTATTCTTTACAGCACTGAGAAATATATATTTGTAACTTTAGGAAGTTAAGATTTATTGATAGTTTGCAGTTTATGGCTTCATCGTTGGATGAGCTTGTAAAAGGATGCGGTAAGTTTGGTAATTTGACTGAGCATTTCGGTAATAAATCAAACCTACTAACACGAAAAGGTAATTTTCCATAAGAATATCTTGATGATTGGAGCAGATTTGATGAAACATGTTTACCTGAAAGAAAACGATAATTTTTATTCTCGGTTAACTCTTGAAAGTGTTAGTGATGATTACGATTATACTAAATGGACATACGACTCGTTAGCGCTGCCTACGTACATTTTGGTATTAATCTGCAACGGGGCTAAGCTTGGAAACATTACAGAAACGTAGGAAAATAAAACAGACCCAGATATGTTCCGTTTCATCGAGCGGGGGATCCGAGGCGGAATAATTGTCATAGCAAACAAATATGCCAAGGCCAACAATAAATAGTTGTACTACTATGATAATACAGCGCCTTCGAGTTATGTAGCCAATCCCAATACCAATAATCGTTATGTGTATGCGATGTCCGAACCATTGCCGTATAGGTGGTGCTAGAGGGATCTGAGCAAAATAGTGTTTTGATGAAAATGATAAAATCGTAACAGAGATATTAGTTGTTTTGTTGAAGTTGATCTTGACTAACTTTTGTACCTTTATGATAAGCATAATGATTATCCATTTTGTCGAGAGTCTAATTGACTACAGTTTGTTATCAGGAAAACTTCAAAATTATTCGCGGTGTAAATATGTTGTTCATAAGTTAGATCCTAGTCTGCTTAACAAACGGATATATGTTTTCCATTGCAAAAAATCTGAAACAGGCAATTGATCATGGTCTTGTATTAAGAATAGTTCATCGTGTGCTAAACGTTTAAGATTACATCGATGTTACTACTAGCCGAAGAGCAGTTGCAAAAACAGAATTCGGAAAAAAAGAAGCTTTTTCAAGATCACGAACAACAGCGCCTTCGGTAAGACTATCGAAAATAGTAGAAAGCGAGTCAATATTGAGACGGTTAATAACTTGGAACGTCGTAATAAAGTTGTTGCATCTGATGATTGTGTTAGTATGAAAATATTTAATGAGATCTAGCAGTTGTTTATAAAAGAAAGACAAACATGAATTTCAACATCACAGTTTATGTCGGTACGGCAGTTCTTGAGATATCAAAGAAGCTAATGTGCAGGTTCCGTTATGGTTTTGTTAAGGTTAAGTGGTTTGATGAAGAGCTTTTATTTACAAATAAATGTGTGAGATATAATATGATGATATTTATCAAGAGTTTTGAGATAGTCGATAATTATTTGGTCTTGCAGATTCTCCAAAAAACATCGGATCTCACTGTGACAGTAATAAAAATGTTATTGGAAAGTTCAAGAATGAAACAAATTTTGGTCTTATCGTTGACTTTGTCGGATTACGAAGTAAACGTTATTGTTTAAAACTGTCAGATAATAGAGTTAAAAAACGAGCCAATGACATCAAAAGAAATGTTGTAGGTAAGTTGATCGAATGCAATAATTATAAGGTCGAGCTACACGAATTTTCTGGTTATGTTGAGATGATGACAAAAATACTTAACCGTCGTCCTAAAATTGAGACTAATGTTATCAAAAAATATATTCTGTGTGATTTTGATGAGAAACGATATTGTTCTGATGTCATTAACACATTCACGTTGGGTTATAAGAAAAAGTATGATAGTGCCAATTTTAGCTAGGTGGATTTATACTTTGGTTACTGCATCAAATTTTGTGTGAATGGCAAAATTAGATGTGGTAAACATTTAGTAATCTATCTCTAAATATCCTAGTTGCTTTATATAAGGGGAGACTCTGACCCATAAATATTTCTGGTCGAAGACGATGGTGATTTTCCATGATAGTCCCATGTGGTAATAAACTATGAAATCGACGTTGATGCCCCATCGAAAGTCGTTTCCAAATACTTTTTGATAAACCCCGGGAGATGATTAAGGTCGATGGGTAAAAATTATGCTGTAGAACAAGTACAAAAAGGTTTGGCTAAGATATCCCCGTTATATTCACTACTCCCTTTAAACTAGAGTCGTCTTAAAACGAAGATCACTGACATTAGATATTCGTTCTTCTAAACGAAATGTTTCATTCACACAAATAAAACGTTTGAAAAAGGACAAGGCATAGACCAAGTGTCATGCCCTAGGATGATATAACTTTCCCTCCAAATATTCTTGAGATTTATATACTATACATGAAGCAACACCTTTATGGATTTACATAACATTTTCAAGGTCATATTCGCATTTCTTGGTTGCTACTTATCTAAAATGTATATTTTGTATATAACAATTTCTTTCAACTCTCCTTCAAAAAATGTTAAACACTGGTTATGAACTCTACCTTTCAGCTACAACACAAAATCATGGAAATACTAGTATGTATCTCGATCACTATATATCCTGCACTTTCTTTGAATCTACAGACTAAAAGATTCACCTCGTGAATGTGTCATAGAAAACTTTTTCTTTTCTAATTTAAATGCTTAAAGTAATATCTCAGGACATTTTGGGCATTGTTCTGCAAACCGCATCGGATATATCTTAACCCCATGTCTTTTAACAAGCTCCTCCAACCCTGTTCACACCTCATTCATTACTTTCCTCATTCCCCACCCTTTTCTCTCTCATTCCTTGCCTTTGTCTCTACCTTGTTCTCTGTCATACACATCGGCCTTGCAAAGCAGTGATCTCAATGCAGCATTAGATTTGTATATATACGACAGCTAATTTAAAACAAATAAAGACGTTCTAACAAAGAATAATAACGTACAGAGTGACATTCCCTAATTTGATCTGCTTTTCCATCCAAACGTTATTAGGTCTTACATATTCTTTATGAAGGAATGCATCTATGTATTTACATAACATTTTGTTCTCATAATCACTTTTCTTGACTTTTCCTACACATGATTTACACTGTGTCTATAATAACTTTAGTGGTTACGTTATCTTTATGAAGTTTCCGATTAGTGAACTTACATAATAGTTTTGCTCTCATATCTTGGTTACTTCTTACTGAAGATGTGCATTGGGTGTATAACAGTTTATTTTTCCCTTAAAACTCCTGGAAGAGTAGAAGGCAACACTGGTAATATACTCCTATTTTCAGCTTCAACACACAATCCTCGAAATAACGGTATTTATCTCGCTCCCTATATATTTTCTTGTCTTTTCCTTGAGAGTACATACAAAATGATTGGCCATTTGAAAGTTTTATCGACAACTTCTTCTTTTCTAGTTTAATTGTTTAGGGACACGTCTTAGGAAATCGTCACAATTGTAGTGCAATGCACATTGAATATACTTTAGTATCTTATTTTTCTCCCGCTCTTTCACAAATTTTCCCTCACCATTCATTAATTTTCTCTCTAATTTTCTTCACCTGTCCCTCGTTCACCATATCACACAGATCGGCTTTGCTGCACAATCACCTCATGGGACTATTGTGTCTAAGTCTGCACCGCATGAGTCTTGAATATAAAATACAAAACTAACTACCATGCTAATAATGGCTGAGAGATTCCGGTTTGGTCCACAGCTCTCACTATTAGGGATCACTGCCGTCTCACCTCTATCAGAATGGTAACGCATTCGGCCAATGTTTGTATGTGAGGAAGCTTGTCAGCAGCTTCTCGTGGGTCGATAGTTCTTTTCAAGGTTTTCCAGGGTTCTTCATCCACCATCAATAAAGGCCCTCATGTATGTTATCCATGAAACAATTTAGACTGCTGCTCCTTTTCATTTCGTCTTGAAAACGTTCGTGCCAGATGAAATGGTCTGAAAGGATAATTCCGAAACGAATTGGTAAAACTAAAGCTTACATGACAGTTTATAAAGAAACACAATCCTGAGAGTTTTATGTAGGCATCATGTGTTTTAGAAACATATATGACGATTTCATTTACATATATTAGATTGGAGTAAATATTATCAATGTGAAGTACATGTTCTTCTGCTTGGGGCGCTGTGGTAGAAATCTGGCAGAAGATTTCAGAAGAGAATAGTATTAAAATATCCTTTTTTAAGAACTATTATATTCTGTTAGCAAATTAACAAATATAACTTTGTTGTTCTCCTCTGTGCCATGATTTTACTTGAAAAATGTCATGCTGTTGATACTTACTCATTCTATGATGATTTCCTATCACGTCACCTACGACTGCCAATTTAGGTTTTTCCCCCTGTTTCAGTTGTTGTGCTGCAACTAACATGAACATATTGCTCGATTTCCAAAAATCTTTCGCCTCAATGATAGGCAGTTTTTGTAGAAAAAAGATCGTTCTTGACAATCCTTTGAAAGGTGGGTATCATTTAACATCAAACTACGAGAAAAGTACTATTATGCAAAGTGATGTAATGTGTACTTTCCATTCGGGCATATCCATTTATTATGTTTTCCTAAAATGTACATGTCAGCCTGAGTCCTCCATTATCCCTGTATGTGCCTACTTAGCTCAATATCTTTATTTCATGTTCTAAGATGCATACTTTAAGAAATTGCTATAGATTTTTAGTACTCAGAATATTTCGTGCACAGATGATACACGTCAATAACAATTTGAAGAACAACAATAACATTTGCTCTCAAATTTAACAATTTATTAAATTGAAGAAATTTTTAGAAACATTTGTTATCTATATTGATCTGTACATGTGTCGGCTGCAGTTTCATCCATTAAGCCATGAGGACAAAGCATCCAACTCGACCAGTGGCATTATATAAGTACGGCAATCCAGTTGTCAATAAGACAGTTTCCTTAAAACTAGAATCATCTTAAACGAAGGTCATTAACATTATATAGTCTTCCTTCAAAACTGAATACTTTATGTAACCACAAAAAAATGTTACAAGATTGGCAACACATGCACGAACTGCAATACCTACGATGATATCCCTTTCTTTTTAAAGAGTGTTGAATCTTATAAAATCTTTATCAAGCAACACATTTCTATATTTACATAATATTTGTATGGTCATAGTCGCCTTGTTTTGATTGCTACTTATTCCAAATGTACATTTTTTCTCTAACAATTACTTTCCAACTCTCTTTGAAAAACATTAAACAATTCTTATGAACTCCGCCTTTAACCTTCAATACACAATCCTGGAAATACCGGTATGTATCTCGATCACTACAAATCCCGCATTTTCGTTGACTCTACAGACCAAACGATTCACCTCGCGAATGTGTTATCGCGAACCTTTGTATTTTGTAATTTATCTTCTTTAAGCTAGATCTCAGGAAATCTTTGGCATTGTTAGGCAACATATATTAGACATATCTTAGTCTCATGCTGTTTTTCTTTTTCCAGCTCCTTCACCGCCTTTCCCACTTCATTCGTTTATTTATTCATCCATTCGTTCATTCATTCATTCATTTATTCATTCATTCATTCATTCATTCATTCATTCATTCCTCTTCTTTGTCTCTACCTTGTTCTCTCTCATGCACAGCAGACATGCTAAGCAGTGATTCTAATGTAGCGTATGATCTGAATATGTACGGCAACTACGTTAAAACACAAAAAAGACGTTCTAACATAGACAAATAATGTACAAAGTGACATTCCCTAATTTGATCTCCCTTTCCATCCAAACTCTGTTCGGTCTGATACATTCTTTCTGAAGGAATGCATCTGTGTATTTACATAATATTTTGTTCTCATAACCGATTATCTTTATCTTGTTCTCATAATCGATTGTCTTGGTTTACGCTTATTAAATATATACCATATGTCTATAACAATTATACGTTTACGTTATCGTTATAAAGGAACAGATTTCTATATTTACGTAACAATTTTGTGGTCATAATTGCTTTTGTTGGCTGCAACTTATTGAAAATATCCATTAGGTGTATATAATTTATTTTGCCCTTAACTCTCTCGGAAGAAAACAAGCTAACACTGGTCATATACTTCTCCTTTCAGCTTCAACACCCAGTTCTGGAAATAACGGTATGTATATATCTCCCTATATATTTTCCTGCAATATTTTGAGTGTACGTACCACAAGATTGGAGATTTTAATGTTTTATCGACAACTTTTGTCTTTTCTGGTTGAAGTGCTTAGGAGTACTTTTTAGAAAACTTTTGCGATTCTAATGAATTGCGCATTGAGTATACCTTAGTCTCATATTTTTCTCCCGCTCTTTTAGCTCTTTTCACTCATCATTCATTAATCTTCTCTCTCTCTCTCTCTCTTTAAGGATCCCTTGCTCTCTCTGTCACACACATCGGCTTTGCTAAACAATGATCTCATGGACCATTTAGGTCTAAATTTGTACCGCATGAGTCTTGACTATTGAATACAAACTAAGCATAATGTTAATGATAATCGCTACATAAAAACAAATAAAGATGTTCGAACAAAGACAAAAAATTCATAGAGTGACATGCACAAGATTCATCAACTTTGCATTACAAATTGTCCTATGACTAGTATATTCTTAAAGAACGAACGCATTCCTTTATTTAAATAACGTTTGTGTTGACACTTTCGCGGCCCTTGGTTACTAGGTATTAAAGACGGGCATTTGGATCATAAAAACTTATTTTGCTTACTTAAATGTCCTTGAAAAAATAAACACCGGTGATATTCTCCTCCTCTCAGGATCAACACAAAATCCAGGAAAAAGTGGAATGTATCTCGCTTCCTATACATTTTCTTACATTCTCGTTGAATCTACAAAACGAAACTATTTGCCTCCAGAATGTGTTCTCGTTAACTTTTGCAGTTTCTAGTTTAAATACTTAGAGTTACGTCTTAGGAAATCTTTGCATTGTACAGCAAAATGCATTGCATATAGCTTAGTCTATTTTTTTTTTTTTCTTTTTTTGTCTTCCGCTCCTTCTCCAATTTCTCCGCCTCATTCATTCATTGCCTTGCTATTTCTTTATCTCTCGAATTCACCCTATGTCAAACACATTGGCCTTAGTAAACAAAGACTTCAAGAAAACATTATATCTAAACCTGTACGATGGGAGTTATGAATTTTGTTTACAAATATGCGAATCGTGATAATAGGATTGCGTTTTCGCCCAGCTGCTTTCCGCGAAATAGTTACTAGCGCTGCTCCATTTCAGTCTCAAAACGACAATATCTCGCTTTATTCATTTATCGTCTTGAAAAAGTTCGTGCCAGATGTAATGGTCTGAAAGGATAATTCCGAAACGATCTTTAAAAGCTAAGGCTTACATGACACTTTAAAAAGAAACACAATCCTTGGTGTTTTATGTCAGCGTCATGTGTTTTAGAAACATATATCACGCTTTCTTTTACATATATTCGATTGGAGTAAACATTGCTAATGTGAAGTACATGTTCTTCTGCTTGGTGCGCTGTGGTAGAAATCTAGCAGAAGATTTCAGAAGAGAGTAGTCAGAATGATTCGTGAACAAATAATACACGTAAATAACCTATTTGTATATACAGTAGTATTAAAATGTCCTTTGTTAAGCACTATTATATTCTGTTAGCAAATTAACAAATGTAAGTTTGTTGTTCTCCTCTGTGCCATGATTTTACTAGAAAAATGCCATATTGTTGATACTTACTCATTCTATGATGATTTCCTATTCTGTAATCTACGACTGCCGAATGAGGTTTTTTCCCGCTGTTTCAGTTGTTGTGCTGCATCTAACATGTACATATTCCTCGATTTTTAAAAAAATCCTTCGAATCAACGATAGGAAGTTTTGGTAGAAAAAAAGATCGTTCTTGACAATCCTTTGAAAGGATGGTCTCAATTAACATCAAACTACGAGAAAAATACTATCAGACAAAGTGATGTAATGTGTAATTTATATTCGGATATACCCATTTACTATGTTTTCCGAAAAAGAACATATCAGCCTGCGTCCTGCACTATCCCTGTATGTGCCTACTTATCTCAATATCTTAATTTCATGTTCTAAGATGCGTAGTTTTAGAAATTGCCATAACCTTTGAATAGTCAGAATGATTCCTGAATAGATGATACACGTCAATAACAATTTGAAGTAAAACAAAAAAATTGACTGTCGCATTTAACAATTTTAGTAAACTGAAGAAATGTTTAGTAACATTTGTTATCTATATTGATCTGTACATGCGTCGCCCGCAGTTTCATGCATTAAGGCATGAGTACAAAGCATCTAGCTTGAAGAGAGGCATTATGTAGGTACGGAAATCTAGTTGTCAATAAGTCAGTTCCTCTCTCATTAGAACCATCTTAAAATGAAGATCATTAACATCATAAAGTCTTCCTTCAAAATTGAATACTTTATTTAACCACAAAAAATGTGACAAGATTAACAAGACATAGATGAAGTGCAATACCCTACGATGATATGCCTTTTCTTTTAAAGAGTGTTGAATCTTATAAAATCTTTATGAAGCAACACATTTCTGTATTTACATAACATCTTCATAGTCATATTGTTCTTGTTTTGGTTGTTACTCATTCAATATGTACATTTTGTCTACAACAGTTTCTTTTCAATTCTCTTTGAAAATCATTAAACAATCGTTATGAACTCTGCCTATCACCTTCAACACACAATCCTCGAAATGCCGGTATGTATCTCGATCTCTATATATCCTGCACTTTCCTTGACTCTACAGGCCAAACGATTCACCTCGTGAATGGGTTATCGCGAACCTTTGTATTTTGTAGTTTATCTTCTTTCAGCTAGATCTCAGGAAATCTTTGGAATTGTTAGGCAACATATATTAGACATATCTTAGTCTCATGCCGTTTTTTTCTTTTACAAGCTACTTCACCGCCTTTACCACTTCATTCGTTCATTCATTAATCCATTCATTCATTCATACATTCATTCATTCATTCATTCATTCATTCATTCATTCATTGAATTTCTCTCTACCTTCTTCTCAGTCAAAGATATCAATCAGGCTAAACAGTGATTACAATGCATCATATGATCTTAACATGTACGACAACTACGTTAAATCAACTAACGACGTTCTAACAAAGACAGATCATGTAAAAAGTGACATTCATAATTTGTTCTCTCTTTCCATCCAAACTTTGTTCGGTCTGATACATTTTTTATGAAGGAATGCATTGATGTGTTTACATAACATTTTGTTTTTATATTCGCTTTTTCTTGGTTGCTACTTATTGAATATGTGCATTAGGTGTAAACAATATATTTTTCCCTTAACTCTCTCGGAAGAAAACAAGTTAACACTGGTAATGTACTCCTCCTTTCAGCTTCAACATCCACTCCTGGAAATAACGGTATGTATATGACTCCCTCTATATTTCCTGTATTTGTTTTGATTGCACATACAACAAAATTGAACACTCGAATGTTTTATCGACAACTTTTGTCTTTTGTGATTTATGTGCTTAGGAGTACTACTTAGGAAATTGTTGCGATTGTTCTGCATTGCGCATTGAATATACCTTAGTCTCCTATTTTTCAGCCAGATCTATCACCTCTTTTCATTCATCATACATTCATTTTCTCCCTCTCTTTCTTTGCTTATCACTTGTTCTCTATGTCACACACATCGGCCTTGCTAAACAATGACCTCATGGGCCTCTTACGGCTAAATTTGTACCGCAGGAACCTTAACAACTGAATACAAGCTAACTCCCATCTTAATAATAATAGCTACATAAAATCTAAGGTTTTCCAACAAAGACAAAGGATTCCCAAAGTGGCATACCCAAGATTGATCTTTTTTGCATTCCAAATTTTCTTACATCTTCTATATTCTTAAAGAAAGAGCTCATTACTGTATTTACATAATGTTTATATTGACATTTTCGCTGCTCGTGGTTGCAAGGTATTGAAGATGGGCATTGGGTGCATAACAACTTATTTTGTTTTCTTAAATTTCCTTGAAAACATAAGCATCGGAGATGTTCTCCGCCTTTCCGGATCAAAAAAAAATTCCTGGAAATAGTTCTATCTATCTCGCTTACTATACATTTTCTTACATTTTCCTTGAATGTACAAAACCAAACTATTCGCCTCCAGAATGAGTTATGGTTAATCTTTGCAGTTTCTAGTTTAAATACTTAGAGTTACTTCTTAGGAAATCTTTTCATTGTACAGCAATATTGATTGAATATAGCTTAGTCAATAATTTTTCTCTTCCTCCCTTTCTCCCATTTTCCCGACTCATTCATTCATGTTCTTGCTATTTCTTTGTCTCTCCACTTTTCCCTATGTCAAACACATCGGCCTTGCCAAACAAAGACTTCAAGGAAAGACTATATCTGAATTTGTACGATAATAATTATGAATTTTGTATGCAAAGCTGCGAATCGTGATAATAGGATTACCTTGTCGCCCAGCTGTTATCCGCGAAATAATATCTAGCGCTGCTCCCTTTCAGTCTGAAAACGACAATATCTGGTTTAATTCATTTATCGTCTTGAAAATATTCGTGCCAGATGTAATGGTCTGAAGGGATAATTACGAAACGAATGTGAAACGCTAAATCCTACATGACACTTTACAAGGTATCACAATCCTTGCTGTTTTATGTCAAGGTCATGTGTTTTAGAAACATATTTCACGCTTTCATTTACATATATTACATTGGAGTAAGCATTCTTAATGTGAAGTACATGTTCTTCTGCTTCGTGCGCTGTGACAGAAATCTGGCAGAAGATTTCAGAAGAGAGTAGTATTGAAATGTCCACTTTTAAGAATTATTCTATTCTGTTAGCAAATTAACAAATATAAGTTTGTTGTTCTCCTCTGTGTCATGATTTTGCTTGAACAAATGTCATATTGTTGATACTTATTCATTCTATGATGATTTCCTATCCTGTAATCTACGACTGCCGAATTAGGTTTTTTCCCGCTGTTTCAGTTGTTGTGCTGCATATAATATGTACATAATAATCAATTGTTAAAAATCTTTCGCTGCGACGATATGCAGTTCTTATAGAAAATGATTGTTCTTGACAATCCTTTGAAAGGTTGGACTCAACTAATATCAAACTACGAGGAAAGTACTATTAGACTAAGTGATTGAATGCGCACTTTCCATTTGGACATATGCATTTATTATGTCTTCTAAGAAGTACATATCAGCCTGCGTCCTCCATTATATTTGCATGTGCCTACTTATCTCAATATCTTAATTTCGTTTTCAGATACGCATAATTTTAGAAATTGACATCAATTTTGAGTAGTCAGAATGTTTCGTGAATAGATGAGAGACGTCAATAACAATTTGAAGAACAACAACAACATTTGCTGTCAAATTCAACACTTTTAGTGACTTGAAGAACTTTTTAGTAGCATTTGTTATATATATTGATCTATACATGTGTGGCTGCAGTTTCATGCATTAAGCAAAAAGTACAAGGCATCCAGCTTAAACAGTGGCATTACATCTTTACGGCAATGCAGTTGTCAATAAGACAGTTCCCTTAAAACTAGAGTCATCTTAAATTGAAGATCATTAACGTTTTATAGTCTTCCTTGAAAACTGAATACTTTATTTAACCACAAACAAGCTACAAAAATGACAAGACATGGACGAAGTGTTATGTCTAGGATGGTATCGCTTTCCTTTTAAAGAGTGTTGAATCTTATAAAATCTTTATTGAGCAACACATTTCTGTATTTACATAATATTTTTATAGTCATATTGTCCTTGTTTTGGTTGTTACTCATTCAGTATGTACATTTTGTCTACAACAGTTTCTTTTCAACTCTCTTTGAAAATCATTAAACAATCGTTATGAACTCCACCAATCACCTTCAACACACAATCCTCGAAATGCCGGTATGTATCTCGATCCCTATATATCCTGCACTTTCCTTCATTCTACAGGCCAAACGATTCACCTGGTGAATGGGTTATCGCGAACCTTTGTATTTTGTAGTATATCTTCTTTCAGCTAGATCTCAGGAAATCTTTGGAATTGTTAGGCAACATATGTTAGACATATCTTAGTCTCATGCTGTTTTTCTTTTACAAGCTACTTCACCGCCTTTCTCACTTCATTCGTTCATTCATTTATCCATTCATTCATTCATTCATTCATTCATTCATTTATTCATTCATTCATTGTTTCATTCATTCATTCATTGCCTTTCTCTCTACCATTCTCTCCGCAATAGATATCAATCAGGCTAAACAGTTATTACAATGCATCATATGATCTTAACATGTACGGCAACTACGTTAAAACAACTAACGACGCTCTAACAAAGACAAATCATGTAAAAAGTGACATTCCCTAATGTGTACTCTCTTTCCATCCAAACTTTGTTCAGTCTGATACATTTTTTATGAAGGAGTGCATTTATGTATTTACATAACATTTTTGTTATATTCGCTTTTTCTTGGTTGCTACTTATTGAATCTGTGCATTAGGTGTAAACAATATAGTTTTCCCTTAACTCTCTCGGAAGAAAACAAGTTAACACTGGTAATGTACTCCTCCTTTCAGCTTCAACATCCACTGCTGGAAATAACGGTATGGATATGGCTCCCTCTATATTTCCTATATTTTTTTTTTGATTCCACATACAAAAAATTGAACACTCGAATGTTTTATCGACAACTTTTATCTTTTGTGATTTATGTGCTTAGGAGTACTACTTAGGAAATTTTTGCGATTGTTCTGCATTGCGCATTGAATATACCTTAGTCTCCTATTTTTCAGCCAGATCTATCACCTCTTTTCATTCATCATTCATTCATTTTCTCCCTCTCTTTCTTTACGTATCACTTGTTCTCTATGTCACACACATCGGCCTTACTTAACAATGACCTCATGGGCCTCTTAGGCTAAATTTGTACCGCAGGAATCTTGACTACTGAATACAAGCTAACTCCCATGTTAATAATAATAGCTACATAAAATCTAAGGTTTTCCAACAAAGACAAAAGATTCCCAAAGTGGTATACCCAAGATTGATCTACTTTGCATTCCAAATTTTCTTACATCTTCTATATTCTTAAAGAAAGAGCTCATTACTGTATTTACATAACGTTTATATTGACATTTTCGCTGCTCTTGGTTACAAGGTATTGAAGATGGGCATTGGGTGCATAACAACTTATTTTGTTTTCTTAAATTTCCTTGAAAACATAAGCATCGGAGATGTTCGCCGCTTTTCAGGAACCACAAAATATTCCTGGAAATAGTGCTATCTATCTCGCTTACTATACATTTTCTTACATTTTCCTTGAATGTACAAAACCAAAATATTCGCCTCCAGAATGAGTTATCGTCAATCTTTTCAGTTTCTAGTTTAAATACTTAGAGTTACTTCTTAGGAAATCTTTTCATTGTACAGCAATATTGATTGAATATAGTTTAGTCAATAATTTTTCTCTTCCTCCCTTTCTCCCATTTTCCCGACTCATTCATTCATGTTCTTGCTATTTCTTTGTCTCTCCACTTTTCCCTATGTCAAACACATCGGCCTTGCCAAACGAAGACTTCAAGGAAAGACTATATCTGAACTTGTACGGAAATAATTATGAATTTTGTATACAAAGCTGCGAATCGTGATAATAGGATTACCTTGTCGCCCAGCTGTTATTCGCGAAATAATTTCTAGCTCTCCTCCCTTTCAGTCTGAAAACGACAATATCTCCTTTGATTCATTTATCGTTTTTAAAAAGTTCCTGCCAGATACAATGGTCTGAAGGGATAATTACCAAACGAATGTGAAACGCTAAATCCTACATGACACTTTACAAGGAATCACAATCCTTGGTGTTTTATGTCAAGGTCATGTGTTTTAGAAACATATATCACGTTTTCATTTACATATATTACATTGGAGTAAGCATACTTAATGTGAAGTACATGTTCTTCTGCTTCGTGCGCTGTGACAGAAATCTGGCAGAAGATTTCAGAAGAGAGTAGTATTGAAATGTCTACTTTTAAGAACTATTATATTCTGTTAGCAAATTATCAAATATAAGTTTGTTGTTCTCCTCTGTGTCATGATTTTGCTTGAACAAATGTCATATTGTTGATACTTACTCATTCTATGATGATTTCCTATCCTGTAATCTACGACTGCCGAATTAGGTTTTTTCCCGCTGTTTCAGTTGTTGTGCTGCATCTAATATGTACATATTCCTCAAATTTTAAAAAACTTTCGCTGCGATGATATGCAGTTCTTGTAGCAAATGATCGTTCTTGACAATCTTTTGAAAGGTTGGACTCAACTAATATCAAACTACGAGAAAAGTACTATTAGACTAAGTGATTGAATGCGCACTTTCCATTTGGACATGTCCATTTATTATGTCTTCTAAGCAGTACATATCAGCCTGCGTCCTCCATTACATTTGCATGTGCCTACTTATCTCAATATCTTAATTTCGTTTTCAGATACGCATAATTTTAGAAATTGACATAAATTTTGAGCAGTCAGAATGTTTCGAGAATAGATGAGAGACGTCAATAACAAATTGAAGAACAACAACAACATTTGCTGTCAAATTCAACAATTTTAGTAAA